>CAUYUJ010017130.1:155026-165026 GCA_963575745.1 Prorocentrum cordatum | reverse complement strand
ACATACGCTGCCGACTTTGATGAGGGACACCCAAAGTGCACCCTCCTTCGGCTTCCACAGCCCAAGTGTGCACTGGGTGACTCAGAGGCGTACCCCGTCTCTTCATGCCGGCACTCCTTCCTCCCGTCACTGGTGCGCTATGCGCTTCCCGCCTTGCGCTCCCGTTCCGGACACTTTGGTGGCACCTCTCTCCAGCTAAGGTTCGGGGTGGTCCTACAAAAGTTTGTATCAATCAGTCTGTTGCCGATCTACGCTTCGCCCAGCAAGGCAAGGACGACGAGATCGGACAGTAGAGTTGGCACATTTGGCAGTCGATGGACACCTTTTTAAACACGACCTACCTCATCGTTGCCAGTCGCAGACAGCACACAGTTAGGTTCACTGCCACAGCTTCTACGTGAGCAATCTGCCCACGCACGAATACTGGCAGCACAGCGGCTGTACCGAGTTTGCGCTTGGGTGGTGGGGATGGAGGTACGCGGGGATGTGGGGGGTACACGGTAAGGGCGCCAGGCGCACGCCCCACTTTTGTTGCTATAGCGACACTTTCTTGCAGTACAGCGTGATCCGTCGTACGACGTTACACTTTCAGGCAAGCCTCGCTGTAGTCAAGAGGCGATCACCGCACTCCGACCCGCCATTCCGATTTGCTGCTCCAGGCCAGCCTCCGCACACGGGCCCGCCCGAGCGGAACATCGTATAGCTGCGCGTCTCGCGGCACAGGATGACAGATCAGGTGCCGGACGCTGCATTTCAGACCGCCTATGTGGCCAGGACCAGACAGCACAGATTGTCACGCTGTTTCTCTGCCCCAGACTCTACGTGAGCAATCTTCCGATGTATGGATTTTTACAGCAGCACAGCCCGTGCAGAGAGTACAGCTCACAGTGTCTTGGCAGCTGTACCTAACCACAGATAGGGCACGCTGTTATATTTAATAGACAAGCCCAACAAAAAAGCAGCCTGCGACACCTATCACAAGACTACTTTTGCTGGTCACTATGGGTTCGTCCTAAGCCCAAAAAGATCCATACGAAAAGCACGAGGGCCCCAGTACCGAGGTGGTTCGGGGTAAACCCAAAAACCATGGGCGACAACCCTAGAACTGCCACGATGTACTGCTATTCTGTCGACGCTGCAATAGCAGCTCGCGCGACTCACCCCGCACCTTTCCTTCATACGCCTTCTATCTCCATGCTCTCGAGCAGCAAGCGCACTTTTTTCTGCTCGCTGCAGTCTGTCAAGATGGCACCTATGCTGTCAAAGGGATGGGGGTCGGAGGCCGTTGGGATGGCGGAGCGCACTCGTGCACGGTTAGGGGTTAACCAAAACCCTGGGCAGCAACCCTAGAATTGCACAGGCACGGCGTCGCTCTGCATTTGTTATTTCACTTGATTGTTTGTCCACCAGCATGCACCTCAACGTGGTTTCTCGTGGTTTCTGTTATGTGTTCATATTGTGCTTTTGCACTCCAAGGTACATGCTGGGACATTGCCGACCGAGGCGGCAGCACCGACTGAACTAACTGGCGCTTACCTGATTTAGTCTTATATTATTGCTGGAAGTATAACGGATGTGTTTGCTGTCCTCGAGGACTTGGCGGGCGCCTAGTCTCTTTATGTTCTCCCCGTATTTTTCTCAGCTCATTTCCCGCGGCGCCCGCCAAGGTTGTTTTCTGCGCCGAGTCGCTTCCCTACAGTCGCAAGAACGCCACATGATCACACAGAAGGTCTGGCCAACGCAAAAAAAAAGGGAGGGGGGGAGGGGGAGGGAGGAGGAGGAGGAGGAGGACCAGTGGAAACCCAAGTGTCTTCAACAATGTTGGAATAAACCCTCCCCCCAAGCTCCCTCTTCACAGGCCCCTACAACGGTTCATGCCCATTGAGGGAACTGCCGCGCTGGAGGACAACAGTTTGAGCATCCTGCAGCGTGCCAAAACATTGTTCTCGGGATTGCAACGCCACGTACCAACCTGACTGCTGATCTCGGCGAGCCATAGTTGCGCCGCAACGCCATATTTGGGACTCAGCACAGCGGGCCGGCATAATCCTGAATCTTTCCAAAGTATCATGTTCTGGTACGCTGATCCTGGGAACCCGTGATACTCTTTCATTTTTATACATGCATACAAACAAAAAGAAATATTGCACGCGGCGTTCAGGCGAGAGCCACAGTTTGTGAAGGAAACGTCCTCAATCCGTGAAGTTCTGACACATGTTAAGAACGAGTGTAAGCGGCGCTGAGGCGAGAACCGCATTTTGAAAAAGGAACCGCCCTCAATCCGAGAAATTCTTGCAAATTTCTACAACGTATGAGCGGCGCTAAGAAGAGAACCACATTTTGAAAACGACCCGCCCTCAATCCGCGAAAGCTCTTTGCAAATGCTTAAAGCGAATGCGCGCGGCGCTAAGGCGATAACCACATTTTGAAAACGACCCGCCCTCAATCCGCGTTTCCTGCGAATGTTTAAACGAATGCGCGCGGCGCTGGGGCGATAACCACATTTTGAAAACGACCCGCCCTCAATCCGTGAAACTTCTGTAAACGTTGACAAGGAATGTGCGCGGCGTTAGGGCGAGAGCCACATTTTGAAAACGAGCCGCCCTTACTCCGCGAAGCTCTTTGCAAATGCTTAAAACAAATGCGCGTGGCGTTAAGGCAAGAACCATATGTTGAGAACCACCCGCCCTCCATCTGTGAAACTGTTGCAATTGTGGAAGTTCAGAATTATCAATGGTGAGGAAGTCTCAGGCGAAACGCCGGGCCCGCCCTAAACACTTGCCCCGGGGTGCGACAGGGAGGAATTATCGATAAGGAGGAGGAGGAGGAGGGATTTTCCCCTATAGAACGGGTCGGCAGCTCCAACCGCCCCGTCGGCCACGGTTTGACGAGTGCGGCCCCAGATTCGGCAAGGCAAGACAAGGCGAGGTGGCTTCCAAGATAGGCGCGGAGATGACACGCGATGGTCCGCGGTGACCTTCTTTGGGCCTCCAAGGGGCTTCCAGACCACCACAAAACAGCCCGAGGTGGCGATGGAGCCTTTTCAATGATGGCCCCGAGATGACAATGCCATGTAAACGCATGTGGTGGCTAAATTGGTTTAGCCTTGCCGTTCTCTTGTGATGAGCTCCCGAGACCTCATTATGGTCCAACGATCGCCCAAAACAGGCTCACGAAGGGCATGCCCCGTCCAAGTTTCGAGAAGGTCCAAGTATTCGAGTATTCGTGGCGGTCAACAGTCCCCCTACTGGCCCAAGGGGACTCCAAGACGCCCCGGGGCATCCCCCACAGTGCCACTGACGGAACCCTGATCAGAAGGGCCCCGAATCCGCCCCCAAAAGAGCTCACGAAGAGTCCCACGAGGTTCCCCCCCAAACCTCGAATCCGAGGCCCAGCCCAGCAGTTAGACTCTGCCTGTCCCTCTTCAGGAGGAGCATCCAAAAATAATAAAAACATTGTCGGGGACGGTGTTTTTTTTTTGGGGGGGGGGGTATGTTTGAGCATGATTTGACTATTTGTTTCGCCCAGAGTCCGCCTGTAGAGGGACATGCCCGACCCAGACCAACAGGAATTCCTCCTGTGTTCCTCGGCCTTCTCTCCGCGATGGTGACCAGGGGCGGCCACCGCGCCGGATTGCCAGCCACATCCAGTGCACAGGCACGAAGGGAACAAAATTCGTCCCTCCTCTTCCTCCTGGTCCTAGTCCTGGTCCTCCTCCTCTTCCTCCTCCTCCTCCTCCTCCTCCTCCTCCTCCTCCTCCTCCTCCTCCTCCTCCTAGTAGCAGTAGCAGTACCAGGAGAGGTGGTAAGCGCCTCTACGACGGGGATGAAGGAGGTGGGACGAGATGACCTGCTGAACGACCTGCGCCCAGAGGAGGACAAGAGACAAGACTACAGCCGCGCCCAGGCGGCGCATTGGCAACCACAGTTGTGACGGCTGGCAGCGTGCGGGCAAAAGCGAATATGAATAAATCAATAAACCAATAATTGATTGCGGTGTACCCGGCTTGGTTGCCGGCCATGGCACAATGTTGTACCCCACGGGACGCGATGCGTTAACTTGCACTACGCTGGGAAATGGGGTAGCAGAAGGAAGAGGAAGGGGAGGAAGGGTGGAGGGAAGAGGAGCGGAACAGTCGCCATGCTCATGCTTGTCGTCGCCGTCCCTTTCGTGGTCTGATTTGCGCATGGTTGCGACGCGCGTGGACCTACAGTGCGTTGGCGAAGCATGCTAGAGTGCTGCAGATCTATGTACACACATACACATGCATGTGTATATCAACCGCGTTTGTTCAATTCTATACCTATGTATAGATATATATATATATATATATATATATATATATGTGCGGCGCTTCATACACACAGACGCCTCGCGTGCAGCAGAGATTGGGTACGTTTCGGGTTGTTTCAATCTGGGGTGCCCGGAGGCCCCAACCCTTTCCCTCGGGCCTCGTGCATCCCGGGCCGTGCTGTGAACGCTCCGGGGGGGCCCGGCGGGGGGCCCCGCAGGCCGACGGCGGCCGAAGGATCTCCCGCCGCGACGCGTTGCCGCGCGGGCTCCGCGGGGCCGGCCGCCGCCCCCTCATGGGGGCAGGCGAAGAAGAAGCTCGGGTGGAAGTGCAAGCACACGCTGAAGGAGCCCCCGGGGGAGCCCTGGCCGGGAGTGCCGCCAAGGCTGCTCTCTCAGGGGCAGCGTTTCGGGCGTCAGGGGGGGCACACTCCGGGGGGGGGGGGGAGTTTCGGGTTCGAGGTTCGAGGTGTTCGGATGTGTCCGTCAGTTCTCGATGGTTCTCCGGCCTTGGGATGCCTTCCAGCAGTTGCGCCACGCCGAGATCGTTGCGGGGATGGCCCAGATCGTCCCGAATGTTCGCTCGAAAGCCGAGCTGTGACTCCAAAACCAGGGGGGAACGTCAGGGGGGGGACAGGCTCGGGGGGGACATCCTGGTCCGATGTGGTCCCAGTCCTGACCTCGTCTTACATCGGGGGGGCGTAACGGGGGTCAGCGCTGACGGGGGTCTACCAATCCTCAGGAATGCAACAAAAAAAAAACAGACACAAATAATCATCGATTCCCAGAAACTACGTGGAAATGTGGGAAGTGGGGGTGGAAGACGAAAACCCAGAAAATATGTGAAATGATTGGGAATCCTGGGATTTGTGTCTATGTGTGTGTGTGTGTCCTTGGGTCATGGGCCCCTTTAAATCCCCTATTCCCAATGGCCGGTCTGGGTTTCGGAGCCACGTGGAGCCGAGCCCGTCTTGCCGCCTCCCGCTGACCCGGGGATTGGCGAGCCCCTTCCTGGCCAGACGGGGCTCGCGACACGGCCCTGGCTGACATGCGCTAGCGTTAAGTCGGGCGTGTCCCTCTACAGGGGGAAGATTCAAACAAATGGCATAACACATAGGCTGCTAACGATGCTTTGAACGTGTTTTGTGCGTGAGCGTGTGTTTGATTATCTCCATTTGTCGCCCAGAGTCCGCAGGTAGGAGGACCTGCCCACCCTCAGTCTACCAATCCCCCTGCTCCACCTGGCTGGCTGGGGCTTCGGCGCCACGCGGAGCCGAGCCCCACCCTGCCGCCCCCCGCGGACCCGGGGACTGGGGAGCCCCCTCGTGGCCAGACGGGGCCCGCGAGGTCAGCGCTCACTCGGGTCGGTCTCGGCCTCCTCGATGGGGTCGGAGTGGACGGGGTCGGAGGGTGGCGCCGCACCGCTGATGCGTCGGGGATGCATCGGCGATGCGTCTCGACGTGGGGCCCAGTTTTGTCCACGCCGACGTCGCCGATGCACCGCCGACGCAACGCCGATGCATCGGCGATGCGGCGAGATCCTCCGACCCCATCTGCCTGGACCCCGTCCCGGAGGCCTCCGTGGGATGCGGATTCGGGGGCAGCTCTCGACGGGCTCCCGGCCAGGAGCGGGCAGGTGTTGGCCAGAGCGTCGGGCCGCAGCAGCTTGGACAGATCACGCCCAACAGCTGTCCACCCTAGGGCGCCTTTTTATTATTTTTGTTTGTTATTATTTGTTTGTTGTTTTTCTTTTTTTTCTCTTCGTTCGCCTTCACCCATCGGTCGTTGAAAGTAGGTATTTTGGGATTCCCAGATTCCAGTCTACTTTAAGCGTCTTCCTACTTCAACGACCGAGTGGCTTCACCCTTTCCGTCCCTCTCGGGGGGCGGGCGGAACCCAGTCTATTTCCAACGCCCTCCTGCTTTATGTGTTTCTACCTACCTCTGCCGACCGATGGGTAAGGCCCCGTCTTCCTCCTTCCCTCCTCCCTGGGGCGCGTTCTCCAAAGAGAGCCCGCCGGGAGAAGCAGAGGGATTCAGCGTGGGCCCCGGACGCCGCCCGCCGAGGTGCCAGCGCCGTCTGGGACATCGCCGCTGCCTCTCCCTCCCTCCTCCTCCTCCTCCCCCTCTCCTCCTCCTCCTCCTCCTCCTCCTCCCTCCTCCTCCTCCTCCTCCTCCTCCTCCTCCTCCTCCTCCTCCTCCCCCTCCCTCCTCTTCCCTCTCCTCCCCCTCCTCCTCCCTCCTCCTCCCCCTCCTCCTCCCCCTCCCCCCTCCTCCTCCTCCTCCTCCTCCCCCTCCTCCTCCTCCTCCTCCTCCTCCTCCTCCTCCTCCTCCTCCTCCTCCTCCTCCTCCTCCTCCTCCTCCTCCTCCTCCTCCTCCCTCCTCCTCCTCCTCCCCCTCTCCTCCTCCTCCTCCTCCTCCTCCTCCCCCTCCTCGTCCTCCTCCTCCTCCTCCTCCTCCTCTTCCCCTCCTCCCCCCTCCTCCCCCTCCTCCTCCTCCCCCTCCTCCTCCTCCTCCTCCTCCTCCTCCTCCTCCTCCTCCTCCTCCTCGCATGCACGCGCGATGGGCGCGCGCCGCTGCCTCGCAGAGCGCCAGCGTGGACCCTGGGCAGGGGCCGCCTGCGTGCAGGCGCTGTTTGGGAAGTCGTCGTGGTCTCCGCCTTGCCCGCATCCCGCGTTCCCCCCACCTCTGCAGGGCAGCAGCAGCAGGAGAGAGATGGAAAGAGAGCTGCAGTGGAGACCCATGCCGAGAAGCACCTTGCCTGCCTCCATGGTGCCCTTGGATTCTTGGGTTTCGATGGTTTTGCTGTGGAAAGCGTGGCGCTTCCACACCAAAACTCCATGGACGTCCTGGGGTCTCAGGATTGGGTTTTTCTTGTGGATGGTTTCTTGTGGACTGGCCTCTACTGGTAGGAGCCGTAGGGCGCGCCGAGAGTGCGGGCGATCATAGGTCTTGACTTGCGCAGTCCTCCTCGCCCGCTCTGCCCTTGGCGTCCCAGACAATGCGACGTCCTGATGTTTTCAGGACGGCGTCCCCGGAAATCCAGACCCTTGCCCCTGTCGGGGCTCAAGAGACGGGGGTCAGGGGTCAGCCAGCGCGCCGGATCTTGCAGGATACTGCAGGGACAGGGTCGCATTGACTTGGGTTTGGGTGCAGGATCCTGCATGATCTTGCAGGAGCCTTCGCATTGACCTGGGTTTTGGTGCAGGATCTTGTAGGATCCTGCAGGTCCTGACTGACCCGGGTCTGGGTTGACCCGGGTCAGAAGATCCCCGACCCTGGGCCGGTTTTTCATCCTGAGTCGTTTCTGCACGGTCCCGGGGCCCGGCGAGGGCCCTCAGGGACCGAAAATAGGAAATCACTTCCCTGTTGGCCCGAGTGGACAATGTTTGGAGTTTTTTTTTCTCCCAGGTAACAATGCCCCCCTGGACTACCTTGCGCGACCGAGGAGTGATTCTTTGCCGAAGGCGTTGCTCATAATCTTCTCGACGGTTTCCCGATTTTTTGTTCACGGCGCGATCCTGTTTTTGGGGGGGGCGTCGGGCGGCGCCGTGTGGCCGCGCGTGCGCGCCGTGTCCCCGACCAGTGGTGAGCTCCCCTGCGGGCCACGCGCGGGCACCAGCCACTGCCAGCTGATGCAGCCCTCCTCCCCCTCCTCCTCCCCCTCCCTCCTCCTCCTCCTTCTTCCCCTCCTCCTCCTCCCCCTCCTCCCCCATCCTCCTCCTCCTCCTCCTCCTCCTCCTCCTCCTCCTCCTCCTCCTCCTCCTCCTCCTCCTCCTCCTCGCATGCACGCGCGGTGGGCGCGCACCGCTGCCCGTTAAAATAGCACCGTGCGGGCCACGCGCACGCGCGCCGGTGCCCCACAGCGCCACGATGACAGCCGGGCATCGCTCGGACGTGTGCATTCTTCCTTCGGCGGGGACCATCGAGGAGCATCCTTGATCATCTAGCGAAAAAGCCACGCACGAAACCGAAAAAAACACAGGGAATGGACGTCCGAGCGATGGCCAGGCAAGCGGGCGCGGCCCGTGGATGGGCTGGCCGCATCATGTGGCACACACAGTGGAGGCCCATGCCAAGAAGCGCCCCGCTGGCCTCCAGGGTACCCATGGGTTTCTCTTGGGTTTCGATGGCTTCGCCGTGGAGAGCGCCACGTTCCCACACCAGCAGTCGACGGACGTCCTGGGGTCTCAGGGTTGGGTTTCTTGTGGAGGGGTTCTTGTGCTCGTGCCCCCACTGAGGATGGGCGTGGCGACGCATCCTTCCCTGTGGTGGCACGGCAAGAGCGGCCGACAACGGAAGGCCGTCCAGTTGGTACGAGGGCGAAGACGGGCCCTGTCATCGGAGGGGGGTCCCCTGTGCCTGTCGTGCCAGGGCTCTGCGCCACTGAATTCCTTTCGTTGGGTCACGTTCGCAGGGCCTTGGGCCTCTCGGCGAAGGGTCTCTTGACCCGCGTGAGCGTCTGATGAAAAGTGGGTCGATTGCGCCGACATTCGCGCGTGAGCTTCTCGCGTAAGGCCGCGCGCAGGCGCCCTCGTTTCCAGCGTGTCATGCAGCGCTGGCGGCCTGGGCGTAAGCCGCGGCGTAAGGTCGCCATGTCTTACCACGTGAGACCAGCTTTCTGCGTCGCTCACGCTCTTGTGGCCACGGTTCGACCGCAGCTTCTGCAGTTGTGGATGCGAGTGAGGGGCGCGGGGGGTCGTTGGCAGTTGGCGAGGTTCGACGGCAAGTGAGACGAGGCCCGCCGCAAGACCTAAAACGTTGCACAACGAGCCCACCGCCGGCGTGCACCTCTTCTTGTGGAGACTCTCTGGGTGGGTCGTTGGTCGCGGGGCGGGTCGCGGGTGGGCCGCGGGGGGGCCTCTGGGCGGGCCCGGGGTTTGGTTGCGGGGCGGGCCGCAGCAGTGTCGCGGGGCGGGGCCGGCCACGAGAGGACGAGCACGACTCCGCACCGCGGAGCCGCGCTTCGGCCACGCGCCCAGGGGCAGGGCGAGACCGACCGGGCCCCCTCATTACAGTGGAGGCCCATGCCAAGGAACGCCCTGCTTGCCTCCCAGGTGCCCCAGGTTTCCTGGGTTTCGATGGTTTTTTGCTGTGGGGAGCGTGGCGCTCCCACACAAAAACTTCATGGACGTCCTGGGGTCTCATGGTTGGGCTTTTCTTGTGGAGGGTTTCTTGTGGACTGGCCTCCAACGCGAGTAAGCCGGAACTCGGGTTTGCCGGCGTTTTCTGACGAGCACGTCCTGGAGTTTGACGTTCCGGTTTCCGTGGAAGTTTACAGCGGGAGTTCGCGCCAAATGTCAGATTAGGTCTCGTCATTTTTATGATTGCCCCGTCAGTCGGGTCTAGCCAGGACCCCAGGTAAGGGGACCCAGTTAGTAGTAGGGTCTCAGAGCCTTTAAATTGAGCAGAATCACATACCAGGTATGCCGTAGCTGATGTTTTGTCGGGTAATGGCAGTTCCGGTTAGTGGAACGGGGTGGGGGGACGCCCCCCAGGTCTTCGTCGTCGTCCTCCTCCTCCGCCTCCTCCTCCCCTGCCTCCTCCATTCCGTCTCCTTATACATAACTCCTCCCTGTCGCACCCCGAGGCCAGTTTTTAGGGCGAGCTTGGCGTCTGTCTTGAGACTTCCTCACCATTTATGACCCTGAAGCTTAAACCTTGACAACAGTTTCACAGATGAGGGGTGGGTGGTTTTCAAAATGTGGCTC
>CAUYUJ010017130.1:137526-152526 GCA_963575745.1 Prorocentrum cordatum | reverse complement strand
GGCTCTCGACGGCCGCAGCTCGGTCCATAGCCCTGCGGGGGCAGGGGTAAGCAAGCGTGGCCCCGGAGGCCAGGAGCTTATCCATACCCCCCATTGTCAGGCGATCGCAAACATGGATCAAGGGCGCGCGGATCAGCGACGGGCCCCGTTTCCATGGGAATTCGCGGATATCCGCCGCCAAACGAGGCGGCACGGTCTGCATTTGGGGCAGGCCACCTCCTCCGATCCATGGATTTGGCGACCGCGCCCCAAATCCATGGATCACTAATCCATATGTGCGCTCCCCCGACACTCTTGCCCCTCGTGGGGTCAGGGCCTACGTAAGCGGAAATATGAACAGAGAGCGTTGTCTTCTTCCCTAGCGATGACGGGCATGACCAGGGGGAGGGGACCGGTCAAGTCACGATTCGCGCCGGCGCCGTCTGGGAATGCCTGAGACTGGTTAAGATCCAGGCTGCGCCCGCGCGAGTCGTGACGTACCCAGGGGGGAGAGGGCGGGGCCTGTCACGGGCGTTGTCGCGACTATTTTCAACATAAACATCACGAGAAATGTCGACCGTCTGAGCTCCACTGGGGCTCGGGGGCCGATGCGGCGCGACGAGCGTTGCAGGACCGCTCCGACGGCGCCCCCTGGGATCGGCGCGGGGGTTGCTGAGGGGAGGCCCCTCAGGGGGGATCGGCGCGGGGGGGCCATCAGTGGCTTCGGGGGGATGGCGACGTGGGCCAAGCGGGCTCCGCCCACCCAGAGGAGTGCTCCTACCCCCCGGAGCCACCTAGGGCGCGTGCAGTCCGCTCGTGAGCCAGGTTGGGCCAGACAATATCAGGAGGGAAAAAAACACAGATACAATTAATCGTCGATCCCCAGGAAAATATAGGAAAATATGGGAAGTAGGGGGGAAGACACAAGTCCAGAAAATATGTGAAACTATGGGGAATCCTGTTAGTTGTGTGTATTCATTTGTGTGTCCCAGGGCCCCTTCACAATAGCCCACCTTGGCATCCACCGATCGCCCCCGCGTCCCCCTGGCACCCGCCGCACCGATCCCAGCCCCCGGTGTGCCAGACTCGCGGGCTCTCCCTCCGGGGACTTGGCATCGCTCGGACGTGTGCATTTTTCTTTCGGCGAGGACCATCGAGGAGCATCCTTGATCATTTGGCGAAGAAACAACGCACGAAACCGAAAAAAAACAGGGAATGGACGTCCGAGCGATGGCGACAGCCCCCGCGCCGATCCCAGCCCCCGTTGTGCCAGACTCGCGGGCTCTCCCTCCGGGGAGGCCCTCCCTCCTCCTCCCTCCTCCCTCCTCCTCCTCCTCCTCCTCCTCCTCCCTCCTCCTCCTCCTCCTCCTCCTCCTCCTCCTCCTCCTTCTCCTCCTCCTCCTCCTCCTCCTCCTCCTCGCCTCCTCCTCCTCCTCCTCCTCCATTCTTTTCCATTCTGGCCACGGCCTCCCGTCCGCCGTGCCGCCTCGGGGGGATGCCCCCAGGGAGCGGGGCGACCAGCTCCGCCTGCGGAGGGGCTCCCCATGTCGGCACAGGCGGAGCGTGTCGGCCCCCGCCTCCTCGTGCTTGGTGGGCGATTGCTCCTCTCTTCGAGGACTTCGAGGCGAGCGTGGAGCTCCAAGACAGAGAAGAGATGAATGCGAGCGGAATGCGTATGGACATCTTCGGAAGAAGAGACAACGCCACATGCATAGAATAAATGTTTGGCGCTCCGCGCGGGTTTCTTGGATCCGCGATCTGGCCCTGCCGGCGGCGCCTCCGGTGCCGCCCCTTGCGCGCTCCGCGCGCCAGGGAAGGGGTCCAGCGCAGATCCAAGAAATCCGCGCGAAGCGCCAAAAGTTTAAGTTCATGCAGTTCTGCTGTTTCTAATAGTAAGTCGGGCCTGTCCCTCTACAGGAGGAATATTCAAAAATAGTCAACAAATAGTCTGGGGAGTATTGTTTGAGTATCTTTTGACCATTTTGGGGCATTTTTGTGGTATGTTTTATTTTTCGTCCAAAATCGGCCTGTAGGGGACATCCCGACATCCTGGCGAAGTTCGACAGCAGTTCATGCCCATGTCGACAGGACTCGCTGCCGGCGTCTCAGCGGGCACTGTCCGTTTGAGGCAGGAGGTCGCCTGCCCAACAGCGGCCGCTGTCGGTGCTGGACAGCATGGGCTGCTGGGCATCCTACCCATCTTTGCCGTACTTAGTTCGGGCGTGCCACACCCACCATTCTCCTCCCTTCTCCTCCTCATCCCCCTTCCCTCGGAGTCGGCCGGGGGTCTCAGGTGGCCCAGCACAAGCTCTGGCCAGCAGAAGGGGGGGGAAGGAGACCTTTTCCGTTCTTCTTGGACCTCCTGTGGGTTTCTCGTCGCCTCGGCTGCGGCCGGACGCGGCTCGAAAAGTTTGTGCGCTTGGACTTTGGGAGGGTTCCATGGACCGTTTTTTTTTTTGCGGATTGGGCCTCGTCCCTCATTCTTGCCACATTTTCTGCGGGCTGATCCAGCTCAGACCCCCTGGCCGCCTCCCTTCAGATTTTTGTCGTAAGGGTCTGGCGAGTACCCCGGTTGGTGGTCCCGCCCGCCCCCCCCCCTGCCCCCGCAGGGGTGCGCAGTGTTAGTGCGCGCGGACATACGTGGGGCTGCCCAAAGCGGAAAGGCCAGGTTATCGGCCGGCATTCCCCCCCCCCATCCCGCCCCGCCCACCCACCAGATAAAAGGTACCAAAAACGGTGCCCGTTCAGCTCATCGGGCCAAAAGAAAGGGGGGGATAGGGAAAGGGGGGGGTGCGAATCTGCTGCATGCAGCCGGTTTCGGCCCCGCCGCCGGGCCCATTCCTCGATGCATGGGCGCCTCCCAGCGCGGGGAGGCGCTGGGAAGATCAGCCACTTTGAGCTGATTCTCTGCCCTACCCTTTGCCATCCCCCCCCCCGTTCGTTCCCCCCGAGCTCGGAACCCCTGGCCGTTCAGCTGTACGTCCCTCTCGTGCCGCTGCTCTACTTCGTCTGGGTGTTCGTGCTGGTCGTCCTCGGCTCGTTCGACCTCCCACGTCGAGATACAGAGGTGGAACGCTGAGTTCAAAAAACAGAACCCCTGGCCAGTTATCCTCCTTTTTCCCCCTCTGGCCGCCGCTCTGATGCTGCCGCCTCCCTGCGGCCCCCCTCCTCCGCGGCCAGCGTGCGCCTGCCTGGCAGCTTTTCGGCCAGCGAGCTCGCGGACTGGTGGATGGCCTCAGCAGCAGATCCCGTCAGGAGGGGAAGAACGCAGAGACACAATGAATCGCCGATCCCCCAGAAAATATGTGAAAATATGGGAAGTGGGGGGGAGACAAAAACCCAGAAAAGATGGTGAAACATGGGGAATCTTGTTATTTGTGTGTACTTATTATTTGTGTGTCCCAGGGCCCGTTGACTCATGGGAGCCCCCGTGTACCTTAGCAATTCCGCCCCCCAGAGCGCACCAGCGTCGATAGCGTTTGGTAGTCGGTGGAATATCGCCGGCGCCTTAAGCGTCGACTAGCGCCGATGTAGCGTCGACGAGTGCCGGCTCGCAAGAGCCAGCCGGATGGTAGGGGAAGCTCCCATGAGTTGCTGTTGCAGATCGTGGAGTTTGTCCCTGCGGTGAAAAAGCTCCTCGTTCCCTTTCTAGGCTTCTCAGATTGGGTCCGAGTAGATGGGGTCGAAGCATCGCTCCGCATTACCGATGCATCGACGATGGCTCGAAGTGGAGCCTAACTTCTCCTCGCCGATGGCGCCAGTGCGTCGCCAACGTGTCGCCATTGCAGCGGCGATGCGTCGCGATCCTCCGACCCCATTTGATCGGACGTTTGCTAGGAGGCCTCTGTTCCACCTCCCCTGCCTCCCCCTCCTCCCCCCCCCCCTCTCTTCCTCACCCTCTCCCTCCCCCTCCTCCTCCTCCTCTTCCTCCTCCTCCTCCTCCTCCTCCTCCTCCTCCTTTTCCTCCTCCTCCTCCACAACTACTCAATCTGAATATTACTCTCCCTCTTCCCCTGATGACGGCCTGAAAGTATTACCCCCCCCCCCCCCCGCGTACTGTTTTTTTACACACAGGATTCCCCAGAGTTGGGTTTTCACTTGCATTTGTTTCCAAAATGCTGCTCTCGCTGAGGCGCCGGCCTCATTTTCGGGCCCCGCTCGTTCCGAATCGTGCTCCCGCTGCAGCGCTGGCTTCATTTCCGTGTTCCCGCTCGTTCCGAATCGTGCTCCCGTTGCAGCGTTGGCCTCATTTCCGCGTTTCCGCTCGTTCCGACTCGTGTTCCGCTGCAGCGTTGGCGCCATTTCCCGTGCCATGCCACGGCATGCAGTGCAATGCTAGGTTGATACTACGCTTTGCGATGCTCTTCTACGCCATGCCACGCCGTGCTCTACAATGCATCGCGTACCCTTTCGGGATCATTGCCCTGTTCGACATCCGACAGTGCGAGTAGAGAGGGGATTTACGCCATGGTAAGGGATGGGGGGGAGGAGTAAGATGTCAGATATGACGCGAGCGTACCTAGCTTGTCCTCCTCCTCCTCCTCCTCCTCCTCCTCCTCCTCCTCCTCCTCCTCCTCCTCCTCCTCCTCCTCCTCCTCCTCAATTACTCAATATGAATACTATTCTCCCTCTTCCCCTGATGGCGCCCTGGGAGTAGTAGACCCCCCCCCGCGTACTGTTTTTTACACAGGATTCCCGGGAATTGGGTTTTCGCCTGCGTTTTTTGTTCAAAAAGCTGCTCTCGTTGAAGCGGCGGCCTCATTTTTGCTCCGGACTCGTTCCGGATCGCGTTCCCGCTGTAGCGTGGGCGTCATTTTCGGATCGGTGTTTTGCCTCCGTCGTTCAGGATGGCGTTCTCGCCCCAGCGCGGGCCTCTTTGTCGCGCGCCCATCCGCCCGCCACCACCGCGCCGCACCACGCCCCGCCCCGCCGCACGCACACCCACCGCCACTTCCACCCACCAACGCACGCACGCACGCACGCGCACCACCACCGCGCACCGCCACCACCGCACTACCCCACCCACCACCACCACGCTACACCGCGTCACACCACATCACACGCGCGCACACACAGACACACACGCACGCACGCACGCACGCACGCACGCACGCACGCACGCACGCGCACGCACGCACGCACGCACACACGCACACACACGCACACACACACACACACACACACACACACACACACACACACACACACGCACACACACACACACACACACACACACACAGACACACACACACACACACACGCCACCACCACCACCGCCATCACGCACGTACGCACCTGGCCCACCACCAAACCACCAAGACGCCACACCACGTCACACCACAGCACACGCGCACACACGCACACACACACACACACATACACACCACCACCACAACAACCACAAACACGCACACACGCACGCACGCACGCGCACCCCCACCCACTACGCACACGCGCGCGGAGCCACAGGTCCGCTACGACACGCGTCCGCGGATAGAGAATATCAGCGCCATGGTAAGGGATGGGAGGGAGGGGTAGGATATCAGATGTTGACGCGAGCGCACCTAACTTGTCCTCCTCCCCCTCCCTCTCCTCCATTTCCTCCCCGCCCCCATCCCCCATGCTTGGTGCGCCGCGCGCCGGGATCCTTGGGACGGCATAGTCAGGCGGGTGGGGAGGGGGTGGGTTGGCGGGTGCAGCGAGGGTCTCCCGTCGTGAACGTGGCGCTACGCAGTTCATGTGGCCATCTGCAGTCAGGTCGGGCGTGTCCTCGTACAGGCGGATTTTGGACCAACAAAAGAATAGTAATCAAATACTCGAAACATAACCAAAATACACAAAAAATCGTCCCGTACCTGTTCTTTGATTGTTTTTGATGAATATTCCTCCTGTAGAAAGACGTGCCCGAGTTAAGTATACAGCCTCTCTTGGACCGCCGGCGATCGAGGACGATTTGGTCTCCTACTACTCCCAGTTCCTGAGGCTTGGCCTTGACAGGGCCTCGTTCGATAGGGAGTGGGACGAGGCCACCTCCGAGCGTGTTTGCGGCTGTCTCCAGCTCGCACATGTCATGGAACGGTTGCAAGTGCCCGTCATAGTATATTTGAGTCATGTCGCGAGGGGGGGAGGGGTCTCACGGAGTGCTACGCTCGTCTCGATGAATCACGCGACTTGCCATCGTTGGGCGCCGCCGACATGCAGAGCGCGTGAGGAGTTCCGACCTTGCCGCCCCCCCACTTGCCGCCTTTCCCATGGCGCCAACATCGCAGACCGCATTTTGTTCGAACATCCACATCGCAGACCGTATTTTGCTCGAAAATCCATAGGTTGGACCCATATTGTTCGACATGAATTTCGTGCGGGTTCTTTTGGGGGGGGCCAGGAGCGAAGGCTACAGAACACCAGCGTGGCATTCACGTCGTGTTTCGCCCGCCGTGTCGGGGCTATGCACGGACAGGACTCCACGGAGAAGTCCGCTGCAGCACCTCTGCGAGGTCGGTGCGGTGACTTTTTTCCGCTTCCATGCCGAGAGCCGCGGCCAGCGGTCGAGACCCTCAGCGCCTGCCGCTCGGCGCTGGCGCACGGGGCGCGCGCGCCTTCGCCTTGGGGGGGGGGTCCTGCCGGGGGGGGGAGGCGCGCGCGGGCGACCTGTGAGCGGGGGGCGGAGGCCGCAGGGGGGGGGGGGGGGCAGCGGAGATCGAGCAGCAGCGAGACGTCCTGACTCGCCTATCGGCCCACCAAGGAATGTCCCAAGAACCCGTGGTGGTCTGCGCGGAGCGTCCTCCGAGCATTTTTTTTGCTGAGACTGCCTGACTGCTTTGGTTTGACGCATCTCGGGTTCATGTCCTGAGAACATCGTGATTGTCCTTAGAACAGTGCTGGGTTCTAAGAACATGTGGTGGTAGGCCCGTAGGAATGCCTGCACAGTTGGTCCCTGCTCAGCAGGGGTGTGGCAGCGGAGAGGCTCGGGCGGACAGGTCGGGACGGTCGGGCCGGACAGTGGGCAGGAATGGGAGAGGTTAAAACAGGGCTAGGATCGGGATAAATCGCTCCAGAGCGTTCCGGAGCGCTCTCAGAGCGTTCCGGAACGCTCTGGAGCGGCCGCGGCGCCCAATACATCCTCCAAACCCGCCGATTCTCAGAGATTTCGAGTTATCCCGATCCGATTTTGTCCCGATCTTCGCGTCGTTTTATGCTGTTGGCAGCCCAGAAATCCAGCGCACTGACGAAATCAAGACCGAGGTTTCGCGCCGCTTCTGGCCTCCAGAGGCCCTCGCCGGCCAGACCCCCCCCCCCGGCCCTTTTCCGCCCAGTGTCGAAGCGCCGAATAAGAAGACGCTCACGGTCTGAAAAAAGATTCAGTGCGCGGCATGGCTGGGGGGGCGCGATCGTGGCACGAGAGGAGAGGGGGGGCGAGGAGATTGGGGGGGCAAGAGGGCAGAGGAGGGCAAGGTGCCCATACCGCTACCTTCCGCCCGTTTTTCCCCTCTTTGGGCCTCCCCAGAGGCCCTCGTCGTCCCCGTTGGATTCGCTTCGAAATTCTGGTCAGAACGCACCCTGGGAGACCCAGCGAGTAGCGCTATCGATACCGCTTGGTTTCCCCAAGAGGCAGGCAGAGGAGAGGTTTGGGAGTTTGTGCCTTCGTCTCTCTCTCTCTCTCTTTTTTTCCCAGGGTGGGTGATGGCTCCACCCAGGGCCTGCACCCCCTCCCCTCTCGCGCAGGCGCGGCGCGCTCTTGCCAGAGCCTCTTGGCCTCGAGCGTTTTTTCCAACAAAAAACAGTCGATCATCCCGTCAGCCGATCAGTCAGGACCGTCGATTTTGCCAAGCGCACCAAGCATTGACGATGGAGTGGGTAGTATGGTTTGGCCAGAGAGGGCAAAATCTTCGGCTTGCTGGCCGCTCCTCGTCCTCAGGTAAGCAATGACTGTGACGTGTGCTTGTGGCGGGATTTCGCTGCGACCTTGAACAAGCCAGTTCGTTCCTGGCCCAAGATGTTCCGAGGCCAGTGATCGGAGGAGGGCAACTCTACAGATCCATCTCTCGTCCCTGCCACTCCCGCCCGCCCGGCAAACGAGGAGAAGGTGGGGGGAGGGAAGTTGAAGGAGGCCAATCATTCACATGGATCTGAGGTTATGATTGCACGGTCCCTTGTAGCCCGACCCTTTCCCCAGGGCCAGCTATGATCCCGAACCGTTTTCTGACGGTCCTGGAGCCTGGTGAGGGCCCCCCTGGAGCGAGAAAAAATGCCAACACGTACCGTCGTGTTTTTTTGTGTGTTTCTATCACGATGCGAGCATGCGTTGGGAAGGAGCTGGATCTGTACAAAGGTTCGGCTCCTGCATGCGATGACCGCAGGGACAGAGGTGTGCTGAGCGCAACCTCCCCAGACGCCCTCCGAGCTGTTGTTTCCGCTCCGCGCCACCAGAGGTCCCGACCTCTTCCCCTGGCGCAGGCTTGCGTCCCAGATCCATGTCTGATGCCCCCGGGGCTCGATGACGGGCACCAGAGGCCGAACTCAAGGAGCATCGCCCGCATTGAAAACAGAACACATCGGCGGAGACTTGACATGGTCGGTTCCTACATGCGATGACCGCAGGGCCAGAGGCATGCTGAGAGCACCCTCTCTTGCTGCCGCGGGCCCGCTCAGGCGGTCATCACCGCCGCCAAGGGCGTCTGAGCGAGCTCCCGCGGCTGGCCCGGCGACTGGGGACCCAGAAGCAAGAGAAGGAGTGCGGACGCGAGGAGGAGGAGGATCCAGACATGGCCGTGTCTTGAAACAAATGACGAGGGTAGGGTTTCGGCTGTTTTCGGCTTCCGGGGACCCTTCTCCAGCCCCAGGACCGCCCAACAACGATTCGGAATGAGAAAACGCCAAAAGCGCCCCCAGGCAAGGGGTCGAGACTACCAGAGACCCTGTACGGACAAAAGCAAGACATCGGCTGTCTGGTTGATCGATTCCATCATACATGTCAGTGTAATATGTATGATTCATCGTTCTCTCCATTACAGTCATCTCTTGCTTGGAGGGGAAGCAACTGTCGCCACGCAGACAGCGTTCGGCGATTTCGTCGTGCGCAAGGGTCCAGCGCAATGATGTTCGTTCGTTCAGCCCGGACTTCATGTACGCATCCGGGCTACGGAACCTCGTTGTCTAATATTATGAACGCAATGTTCCATTTCGTTTTGCATCATCTAATGGTTGTCATCTCCGTTGAGGTGCCCCGACGGACTTGATGAACGGTGTTGCGCAAGTCGTGAGTGAACAAGTATAGTGAACCGCGTGGCGCCTTAGTGCGGTATAAGTCGGTGTATCTTCATGGGCATATTTTGTCGAGTTTGCTTTTTTGAGACCGGAATCCTGGGGCTGCGTCGCTTTCGCGATCGTGGTGGGCACTGTCACCAAGTGAAGATTTCAGAGCCAGTGCGAAGCGTAGTGGTAAATGTAAGATTGGCAGATGCCTTTCGCAGGTTGCAGCTATCAGTAGATGTGCCCACTTGGGGCCCTGCCCTGCCAAAAGGCGAACTGCCGATGGACGACGCCATGCTTTCAAGTTATCTCAGAAGCTCACAGGCTGATACCATCGTTCGGCGGCGAGCGAGGGGGGGAAGTGAGAAGGAGAGGGCCCATCTCAGAGGGCGGCGGGACTTCTCAGAAGTCCCCCGCGCCTTCTAAGAAGTTCTCTGCGTCTTCGGGGAATGCTTCGCAGACTCCTCAGAAGGCTGGCGGACTTCCGAGCCTTCTGAGAAGGCCCGCCCCTTCTCACTTCCTCCCCCGGGCTCGACGCCGAATCATCTCGTCCATCGCCCTCCTCCCCAGTGGCGGCGCCTCCTGCAAAGAGGCAGGTGGCTGCAGCCCGCTGCAGGCTCTTCGGGGCTGGCCCGCCTGCATGTCTTTTTGTATCGGTTTGCCAGTTTTCTCAGGCTGTCTTTTCGGCCCGCACGATGAGACCTCCCTCCCCCGCGGGGCTCGCAGCGCACGCGGCGAAAAGTTGCGGAGCTCTCGTACAGTGGAGGCCCTTGCCAAGAAACGCCCTGCCTGCCTCCAGGGTGCCCAAGGTTTCTGGGGTTTCGGCGGTTCTGCGTCGGGAAGCGCGACGCTCCCGCACCAAACATCGAGGGACGTCCTGGGGTCTCGGGGGTCGGGTCTCTTGTGGACGGTTTCTTGTGGTCGGGCCTCCACTGTACGGTCAGGACGTTGAGTTAAGTCGGGCCTGTCCCTCTACAGGGGGAATACTCAGAAATAGTTCAAAACGAAAAATGTCTGGGGACAATTTTTTGAGTATGTGTTGGCCATGCTGGGTAATGTTTTGAGTATTTTTTGTTTTTCGTTCAAGATCCCCCTGTGGGGTGACAGGCCCGACCCAAACGTTGAGGTGAGGGCCACGTCGGCCACGGCAGGGGCTCCGGTGGTCGGGCCGTTCTTCCCCACGGACCTGCCGCCGAGCGCGGTCTCTCGGAGTGTCTGCTCTTGCCGAGCGCGTTCCCCTACTCGCAGACGTCCGAATACAAACAAAAACACTCGGGAGGAAACGAAACACGCAGACACAATGAATCCTCGATTCCCCAGGAGATATATGGGAAAATATGGGACGTGGGGGGGAAGACAGAAACCCCGAAGATATGGGAAAATATGGGGAATCTTTTTATTTGTGTGTATTTGTTTGTGTGTCCCGGGGCCCCTTCAAACACGTTCGTCTCGACGCGATAGATCGTGAATCCCCCACGGCGGATCCAGGCCGCTGGCGCGAGGTGACTCCGCGAGCAAAGCGGGCCGCGCTCGCCTGTGCATGCCGACGTCCGACAAGAAAACCAGTACGTGTCTGCCTCGATGTGGCGCATCGCAGATCCCCCGCGGGGGGGATCCGGGCCATCTGCGCGAGCAGCTGCTCTGCACGTCGTGGGCCGCGCCGGGGGAGTGCAGGTCGGGGGGAGCCTGGTCCGTGGCCGAGGCTCGCCGTGGCCACCGGAGCGCCTTCGCTCCCTACAGTCGGGGCGCTGAAGAAGGACCCTTCTCGTTGGGGAGGGGCTCGGTGTTCCTTGATCGTTTCGAAATTTGGCTCGGGTTTTCCTGAGGTTGTCCGTGGGCAATCGAGGTTGAACTTGTGGAAAAAAGGGGCCTCGTTCCTTATTTGGGGTTCCTCAGTTCAGCGCCCCGGCTGTACTCGGCGCGCCCCGTGGCCGTGCGAGGGCTCCTCGTGCCCCCGTGCCCGCGCGGGGGCAGGGGCTCTGCAGCCGGCCCTGCTTCTGGGAGGGGTGGTCAACGGTACCGTAACGGGTACTTACTAGCGGGTACTTTGAATTTTAGCCGAAAGTTGCCACTTTAGGGCCTTTTTCTTGCATTGCAGTTTTGCCCACATCGGGAAGGGTTTGGTTCGCTGGGTCACTGGCCAAAGTACCCGTTAGTGGAGTCCCCGTTTGAGGGGCGCTGAGGTGGCGAGCGGGAGCCAGAGGCCGAGGAGGCTGGAGAGGGAGATCCGAAGACGGAGCAGCGGCCTAGAAGCACACAGACTTTGGCGTCGCCCTCGGCGCGCTCCGCGCGCCACGGAGGGGGTGTCCAGTGCAGATCCGAGCAATCCGTGCGGAGCGCCAGGAGTTTATGTTTTTTTTGTTCTTCTTCTAGATTAGGAGATCAGGGAGGAGAAGAATCGAAGAGGAAGCGGGAGGAAAACGCAGCAGAAGAAAGGAGGAGGAGGAGGAGGAGCAAGATGAGGGATAGCCTCGGTCCTAGTTGGTCACTACCCTGTCCGTCGATTCGACCGAAGCGAATGCATGCGGACCGCCATGGGCGTGATGGCTTTGGCGAGATATCCTAACGTCGAGGGACACAAACTGCATAACCATCATTTCCCAGAGGTCCGTACTGATTTCCTGCGCGGACCTCCAAGCATTATGCAGTTTTACCGAGCTCTCCAAATTAAGGGGTTGGGTGGGATCTTATTGTGGCCAGCATGGATTGCACTATGCTCTCTGGGGTATACGCGAGGCAATTTCAGGCGGAAGGATTTGGAAACAACACGCTGTTCTTTAGGTCTTTAATTGTTCTGGGCCTCCTTGGGCAGCGGCTCTTTAAACAAATGTGAACTGTCTTGAAGCCTCGTTTGCGAAATCTTGGTTTTCTTGGGTTCATGTTCTGGCCATCTGGTAGGACCTCGCCACCCGTTGATCCCGATGCTTGGGCTCTCTTGGAGGCCCCTTTGAGGCGCGCCTGGAGCGCCCTCCTGTGTCTCGGAGACAGCCCCCGGCAGTCCCGACATCCCGTGGAAGACTTCTCTGGGCATTGGCCCTTGGAGTGGGCGAGGGAGAGGTGCACAGAACATCTCCCTGCGTAGCACCCCGCAGTTGCGGGTAAGAGTGAGGTGGCGGGCGCGGGGCTGGTCGCGGCTGGGTCGCGGGTGGGTCAGGGTGTGTGGGGTTTAGCTTTCGTGAGGGGTGTGCCGAAATTGGCAACGGGACGCATGCGGACCCCTGCCATTGGGGCCTTCGGTGGGGCTCCCAATGGGGCCACGATCTTCGTGAGGGGTGTGCCGAACTCTGCCACTGCCTTCGGTGGAGCCCAATGGGGCCACGATCTTCGTGAGGGGCGTGCCGAAATGGACATGCCGAGGGCAGAGGCAAGGATGGGAGGAGGGGAAGGAGGAGAGGAGAGGAGAGGAGAGGACAGGAGAGGAGATGAGGAACGCAGGGCGCTGTCTCCTCAGAACGAGCACCCGACGTTGCCCCCCCTCCTCCTCCTCTTCCTACTCCTGATCCTCCTCCTCCTCCTCCTCCTCCTCCTCCTCCTCCTCCTCCTCCTCCCTCCTCCTCCTCCCCTCCTCCTCCTCCTCCTCCTCCTCCTCCTCCTCCCTCTCTCCTCCTCCTCCTCCTCCTCCCTCCTCCTCCCTCCTCCTCCTCCTCCTCCTCCTCCTCCTCCTCCTCCTCCTCCTCCTCCTCCTCCTCCTCCTCCTCCTCCTCCTCCTCCTCCTGCATACACCACAGGATGTCTGGGAACAACTGGCAAGGCCCCACTGCCGCGGCGGCCCCGCGCGCCGCTCTCCGGCATGCCGGCGCGCCTCCTGGCCGGCGGCAGGCGGCCGGGCCCGGCCCGGCCGCTGGGCTGGGTGCCCGGCCTTTGCGCCGGCGGTGGCCCGGGGACAGGGAGCTCGGAGGCCTGTCTATGGGGTTAAGTCGGGCGTGTCCCCCTACAGGGGGATTTTCGACGGAAAATAAAAAGTACCCCCCCCCCCCAAAAAAAAAACAGTCCAAACATAGTCTGGGGACTATTTTTGGGGTATCTTTTGACCTTTTTGGGTTTTCGTCGAAAATCCCCTTGTAGGGAGACAGGCACGATTTAAGTCTAGGGGAACGGGCAATGGCATGAGCATACAAAGCTTTGAGGTGCGCGGGGATTTCCTCGGATCGGGACCCCCCTCCCTGGCGCGCGGAGCGCGCCCAGGGGCGGCGCCGGAAGGGCCGCGAGGGGGCCCCAGCGCCGATCCGAGAAATCCGCGCGGACATCCGAGTTCTTCTGTTTATGTCACTATTCGCTTCCCTGCCATCGGCGGCGAGCGAGGGGGGGGGAATTGCGAGGTTCAGACTTCGAGGTACAAAGGCTCGAGTCGTTTTTGAGAGTAGCTTTCGGCCTCTGGGGGCCGTGTGCGGGCCCCAGCACGCCCGAAAAACTCGATCTGAGGTGAAGCCGCGTCGGATGGACCCTGGGAGGGGTCCGGGGACCGATGTGGACCGATACTTAACTTGGTGGCGAGCGAGGGGGGGAAGTGAGAAGGAGAAGGCCTTCTCAGAAGGCGACGGGGCCTCGCAGGCGCCCTCAGGCATTCCGAGAAGTTTTTTGTCTGCGTCTTCGGGAGAGGCTCAGGGAACTTTTCAGAAGGCCTCCTTCTCACCTCTCCCCCCCAGGCTCGCCGTCGGATCTAGGCTCGCATTCTGGCTTCTGACACATTGTTTGCTCTTTTGGGCGGCTCCAGGAGTCAGCTTCTTTATCTCCTGGCGATCTAGCGGGCGTGACCGGGCGGGGGGGAGGGGCGAGGGGGCGGGTCACGTCACGAGTCGTAGCAGCGCCGCCTGGAAATGCATAGGACAACCCCAGCGCGAAGCGTGACGTGTCCATGGGGGGGGAGGGGGGAGGGGGCGCGGCCAGGCCCAGGTCTTTTTGGGCTCGTGGCCATGGCTGGATCCTCCTGGGAAGTTCTGGCCAGAGCGCATCCCATGACAGGTCCGGGGGTCGATTTTGACCCCCAGACCCTGACAAGCTCGCGTCGTGGCAAAGATCGCGACGGGAGGTGTTGGGCCGTGCTCGTCCCTCCGTGCGGGCCCAGGGTCCGTCGGACAGCGGCTTCGGAGAGAACGCCGGCCAGTGCTCGGAGTTTCCGGCTCCCGGCGGGGCCCTGGAGCCATGGGTGGACTGGACGAAGCGCGTTATTCATCACGTTGGAGATCATATGAGCAAGCTGCACATATATATATATATATATATATATATATATGTGCATGCATGCATGCATGCATGCATGCATGTATGTATGTATGTATGTATGTATGTGTGTGTGTATGTATGTATGCAGGTAGGTAGATGTAAATGTAGATAGGTAGGTATGTATGCGTGTACATAAACATCTATATATATATATATATATATATATATGTATGCATGGCGGGAGGCGGCGCGCACACACATATATATATATATATAGATCTACGAATACACCATATATGTGGTGTAACTCTTCTATGTATGTATGCATACATATGCACATATATACATGTACATATATATATATATAGAGGGTCGGGAGACGGAGGGCATGCTGTCCGGGTAGCAAATACGTCAGTGACAAATGGGCTGTGAAAGCTGTCAATTGGATTCCTGGACATGAAAACGCTGGGCGAATCGATTTAGTTGTATTGAGCGTGCTGCCAGTTGTGACACCCCTGACGGGGTCTGGATTACACATGCTTGCAACATGGAGCTGTGGACGAGCCTGGAGGACGGCTTCGTGCACGAATCCATACGAGGCACTGCGGT
>CAUYUJ010017130.1:127526-132526 GCA_963575745.1 Prorocentrum cordatum | reverse complement strand
GATGGGCGGGCCCGGATTGACGGCCGCGCGCGATGCGCGCCGCGTCCCAAATGTGCGCCGCGTCCCACTGCTGCCACATTTCGCACCGTCGGCGACAAGGCAGGCCATGCTGATATGAAAAAGCGAAGACGTTGTATCGATTTTTTACAGTCAGGATGGGCGGGCCCAAATTGACAGGCGCGCGCGATGCGCGCCGCGTCCCATTCCTGCCACGTTTTTCGCATCGTCGACGACAAGAAAAACGATGTTGAGAGCAGAAACGGCCACTGTGTAATGATTTTGTACAGTCCGGATGGGAGGTCCCGGATTGGGCCCCTATCGGCCGGAATACGAGGTAGGTGGGGATAAATTTGAATAAGGAACAAGGATGTGGGTGGGGGTGGGGGTCGGGGTCGGGGTCGGGGTGGGGGTGGGGGCGGGGGTCAAGTTTGCCAGTTCGAACGAGCCAGAGGGCCCCGTCCACTCCCACCCGCCCTCCCGCAACATAAGAAGCAAGTGCGTCGCGTCCGACGCCTGTCGTTCATCTTATACCGTGGGCGGCTAGACGCTCGGACACGGCAGCGGGCGCGCCGGCGGCGAATCGCATTTGTTTGAGGCATTCTGACTTGCCGACAAAAAAGTCAATGCTGATGAGCACGCATCCCATTCCCGCTACGCGATTCGCAGCGCCGACGAGGATAAAGTGCATGCTGGCAAGGAAAACGTGGACGTTGCTGTGTTTGTTGACAGGTAGGACGGGCGGTCCCGCGTAAGGTTGGCCAGGCGTCCACGCTCGATGTGCGCCGCGTCCAATTCGTGCTACAGTTTTCGCAGCGTCGACGACAAGAAAGTCCACGTTCACGAGAAAAGCGTTCACTGCGTTTGTTTTCTGATGGGTAGGACGTGACCGCCCGCTTGGGGTTACCCAAGCGATGTTCATTCCGTCCCATTCTTGCCACACGCTTCGCAACTCGACGATATTTCGGCGAAAAAAAAATGAGTTTGTCTTGTTCTTTGACAGTTCGGACGGCGGGGTTGCTATCGGCCGGCTAGGTGGGGACGTGGGGGTCTGTAATTATAAAAAATAAGGGTGGGGGTGGGGTGGGGTGGGGGGGGGTGGGGGTGGGGGTTGGTGTGGGGGTGGGGGTGGGTGTGGGGGTGGGGGTGAGGGTGGGGTGGGGGCGGTGTGTGTGTGCGTGTGTGTGTGGTGTGTGTGTGTGTATGTGCATTTGTGTGTGTGTGTGTGTGTGGGTGGGGTGGGGGTGGGGGTGGGGGTGTGGGGTGTGGGATGTGGGGTGTGGGGTGTGGGGTGTGGGGTGTGGGGTGTGTGCGTGCGTGCGTGCGTGCGTGCGAGTGTGCGTGCGTGCGCGCGTGCATGTGCGAGTGCGCGTGTGAATGCGTGTGTGTGTGTGTGTGTGTGTCACTGTCTGTGTTTGTGTCGGCGCCTGTGCCTGTGTCTGTGTCAGTGCATGTGTCTGTGTCTGTGTGTCTGTGTGTCAGTGTGTCTATGTGTGTGTGCCTGTGTGCCTGTGTGTCTCTGTGTCGGTGTGTGTTTGTGTGCCTGTGTGCCTATGTGGCCTTGTGTTCCTGTGTCTCTGTGTCGCTGTGTCGCTGTGTCTGTGTGTCTCTGTGTCACTGTGTCTCCGTGTCTCTGTGTCTCTGGATCGCGTTGTCTCTGTGTCTCTTCGTCGCTGTGTCTCTGTGTTGTTGTGCCTCTGTGTCTCTGTGTCTCTGCGTGTCTGTGTCTCTGTGTCTCTGTGTCTCTGTGTCTGTGTCTTTGTGTCTCTGTGCCTCTGTGTGTCGCTGTGTCGCTGTGCCTCGCTGTGTCGCTGTGTCGCTGTGTCGCTTTGTCTATGTGTCTCTGTGTCTCTGTGTCGCTGTGTCTCTGTGTCTCCGTGTCTCTGTGTCTCCGTGTCTCTGTGTGTCTCTGTGTGTGTCTGTGTGTGTTTGTGTGTATGTGCTTGTGTCTGTGTGTAGCTGAGTGTGTCTGCCTGTGTCTGTCTGTCTGTGTCTGTCTGTGTCTGTCTGTGTCTGTGTGTGTGTCTCTGTGTGTCTGTGTGTGTGCCTGTGTTGGGCTCTGTGAGTGTTTCTGTGTGTGTCCCTGTGTGTCTCGTCTCTGTGTGTCTTTGTGTGTCGCTGTGTGTCTCTGTGTGTCTATGTGTGTCCCGGTGCGTCTTTGAGTGTCTATGTGTGCCTGGGTGCCTGGGTGTGTGCGCGTGTGCGCGTGGGCGCGTGGGCGCGTGGGCGCGTGGGCGCGTGTGCGCGTGCGCGCGTGTGCGCATGGGCGCGTGGGCGCGTGCGTGCGTATGGGTGTGGGCGTGGGCGTTGGCGTGGGCGTGCGTGTGCGCATGCGCGTGCGCGTGCGCGAGCGCGTACGCTTGCGCGTTCGCGTGCGTTTGCGCGTTCGCGTGCGCGTGCTCGTGCGGGGCGGGCTTGCGCGCGTGCGCGCGTGCGCGCGTGCGTGCGTGCGTTCGTAGTGCGTGTGTGGTTGCTTGCGTGTGTGCGTGTGTGCGTGTGTGTCGGTGTGTCTGTGTGTCTGTGGTGGTTGTGTGTGGTGTGTGTGTGTGGTGTGTGTGTGGTGTGTGTGTGGTGTGTGTGGTGTGTGTGGTGTGTGAGAGATGTGTGTGTGGTGTGTGTGTGTGGTGTGAGTGGTGTGTGTGGTGTCTGTGTGTGGTGTGTGTGGTGTGTGTGGTGTGTGTGGTGTGTATGTGTTGTGTGTTCTGTGTGTTGTGTGTGGTGTGGTGTGTGGTGTGTGGTGTGTGTAGTGTGTGGTGTGTGTGGTGTGTGGTGTGTGTGTGGTGTGTCTGGTGTGTGTGTGGTGTATATGGTGTGTGTGGTGTGTGTGTGTGTGGTGTGTGTGTGTGGTGTGTGTGGTGTGTGTGTGTATGTGGTGTGTGTGGTGTGTGTGTGTGTGTGTAGGTGTGTGTGTGTGTGTGTGTGTGTGTGTGGTGTGTGTTGTGTGTGTGGTGTGTATGGTGCGTGTGGTATGTGTGTGTGTGGTGTGTGGTGTGTGTGGTGTGTGTGTGTGTCTGGTGTGTCTGGTGTGTCTGGTGTGTGTGGTGTGTGTGTGGTTTGTGTGGTGTGTGTGTGTGGTGTGTGTGGTGTGTGTGGTGTGTGTGTGGTGTGTGTGGTGTGCGTGGTGTGCGTGGTGTGCATGGTGTGCGTGGTGTGTGGGGTGTGTTATGTGTTGTATATTGTGTGTTGTGTGTTGTGTGGTGTGCGTGGTGTGTGTGTGTGTTGTGTGTGCTGTGTGCTGTGTGTTGTGTGTGTTGTGTGTGTTGTGTGTTGTGTGTTGTGTGTGTTGTGGGTGGTGTGCGGTGTGTATGTGTGTGCGTGCGTGTGTGTGTGTATGGGGGGGTATCCATGTGTGTGAATGTGCGTGCGTCGTGCGTGTGTGTGCGTGCTTGTGTGTGTGAATGTGTCAGTGTGTGTTGCGTGTGTGTGTGTGTGTGCGACTCTGTGAGTCAAGCGTGTCCCGCCTCAGTAATCGAGCAGGTGCCGCTACCTCTCCGCTAGAGGAACACGTGTGACTGTGTAAGTGTGTTCGCTTGTGCGTGTGAGTGCGTGCGTGTGTGCGTGTGCGTGTGTGTGTGTATGAATGTCTGGTGCGTTCGTGTGTGTGTGTGTGCGCGCGTGGATGTCATGGCCAGAGCCACGCACGAACTCTCCCACATTGCATGTCCTCCCTTCCTTTTCCTCGACGTGCTCTACCGACGACGACGACGACGACGACGACGCCGACGATGCCCCCCCCCTCTCCGGCCGCCCACGTGCTTCGGGCCACGATGCCCCGCCCCCCCTTCGTCGGCGCACCCCCTGCGAGGAGCTGCAGGGGCTCTCCAGGAGCTCCGCCGCCAGCGTGGTGCGCGGCGAGCCGCCGGAGGGCGCCGTGGTGGTCAGGATCGGAGCCCAGACCCCCCTCGCGTCGTGAAAGAAACACGACGGGAAGTGCTTCGCTGTTTTCGCCCTCGGGGGGGCTCTTCCGGGCCCCGAGACCGTCGAAAAACGGTTCAGGATGAGAAGCCGGTCCCGGGGAAGGGGTCCAGACCTTTGGGGGTCGACGTTGTGAAAAAAACACGGCGTCGGGGGTTTTCGGAGGACGGCCAGCGGAGGCAGCGGCCCCAAATGTGCTCGCGTCGTGAAGACACAAGCGGTCGTTGTTTTATTTGTTTTTTTGCGGATCGGCGCGGGCCCTCGCACCCCCCCCCAAGGAGTGGATCTGGGCTGCTTTTGGGGCCGGTTTTCAGGCAGGTGGAGCCTCCCCCACGGGACGCCCTGTCGCAAACCGTCGCACTGAGCAGAGGTCCGGAGCCAGACCCCTTCCCCTCCTCCCGCCTTCCGCCCAATGTCGAAACGCCGAATGAGAAAACGCTCCCCCAAAGCGCGACGAGGGGGGTGTGGGGGGGGGGGGGGGCGTTCTCGGCCTCCGGGAGCCCTCGCCAGGCCCTGGGACCGTCCGGCAGCTGCTCGGGGAGAGGAGCGCCAGTCTTCTAGGGCCCAGACCCCCGAGAGCCCCAGAGGTCTCGACTCACTCCCCAGGACCGGTTTTTCATCCCGAGTCGTTCCTGACGGTCCTGGAAGCCTTCAAAGGGGCTCAAGAGGCCAAACACTGCGAAGAGCTGAGCTTCCCGTTGCGATGTTATATTGCTCGAGGAGGTCTTGGGTTCTGTGCGCTCGCTCTTTGAGAAAAGCACGACGGAGAACGAAAACACACTAGGTCGGGGATCTGGGACGGCAGCCTTTCCTGGCGTTTCGCTCGTCCTTTCTGGGCCTCCTGGAGGCTTCTCCGTCGCCACGGCCACATCCGCTTCGAAGCACGGGGCGTGGACCCCAGGAGGGGTCCGAGGGCTGCTTTTTCGGCCGGGGCCAGGACGAGGATAAATCCGTTCCAGCCCGTTCCTGAACGCTCTCAGGGCGCTCCAGAAAGCTCCGGGAAGTGTGACCCTAGTAGTAGTGCGAATAGTTTTATTACTACGTCCACGACTGCTACCATTACTACTACTACCACTACTACTACTACT
>CAUYUJ010017130.1:75026-122526 GCA_963575745.1 Prorocentrum cordatum | reverse complement strand
GGGGTCAGGGATCTCTCTTTTCCAACGTGACAGAGCCGTGCGAAGGCGCCTCGAAAACGTGGCGCCGAGGGCATCTGTGCGCCGTCTGCCGGGGGGGGGGGCGGCCGAGAGGGGGGTGGTGACCAGGGGGGGGGGAATATCCTGGCGTGGGCCATGATGTTTCCTTCGTTTTCGTGGCGCCGCTTCTCATCCCATGGCGTCAGCGCACACGCCGCCGGCCATGATCTGCGCCCCACCCCCCCTCCCGGACGCCCCCCTCGTTGGCCGCCCCCGAGTCTCCCTCGCTCCTTCTCTCTCTCTCTCTCTTGCCTTGCGCTCCTCGCCCCGCGGGCCGCAGCCGCCGGGGCTCGAGAGGCCCGCGGATACTCCTGGGGGCTCCCAGGCTCGCCCCGTGCTCAAGCCAGGCGCCGGAGACGACAGGAGAGGGAGGTCGGGAGCGGAGCGGAGCGGGAGGAGGAGGAGGAGGAGGAGGAGGAGGAGGAGGAGGAGGAGGAGGAGGAAAGAGGCGAGCATTGGAGGGGGAGTGGAGCCGCAGCAGCAGCATGAGCAGGATCGGAGCGGGGAGGATGGGGATGGGGGAGCGGCAGCAGGAGGAGGAGAGGAAGACACGTGATGATCAGAGCAGCTGCCCGTTGCTCTTCGCCTTTGTGGTGCTGGGTTGCGTTCGACACGGTCGCCTAAACGTTCGCTACCTGGTACCCTGCGCGCCTCACAGTCAGCCTCGTTCTCTGGAAGAGTGAATGGAATCAGGAGCCAGGGTGGATGTGGTCCCTACCAATGGCCCCTTAGGTGCCCGTGGGAGTTAAGTGTGTGTATGTGTTTGCGTTTGTGTCTGCGTGTGATACGGTGTTGACTCATGTGTTGATCATACTTCGTGCCGTCGCCTTTCATTGCCATGCTGCTACAAGGACCGTTGCGAAGGCATTGCAAACGTATGCGCTGCATTAGTCATCGTAGACACATGTACCATTACAGTGATCATTGTCAAAACGACTCAGTGCATCGTGTGTATCGTTCTTTGTCGAGTGCAAGCCGTGCGGCTTCGACTCGTCTCCCCTGCGTTGCCGTGCTATCCTATCTTGTTATGTCCTCTCATGTCCGATCATATCCGACACATCTTCTTCGTTTACATGACCTCCTTGTGTGCAATGTTTTATCAAAGACGCATCTCGCGAACCACCGCCACCGTTGAGGTGCAGTGTCTAGCTGGAAACGCCTGTGAGGTGAAACGTTGAGCGATTTGACGCCATCTTGAAAATATTAAGCGCGAACTTGCTTGATAATGGGCGGCTTGGAGTCGTCTTAGAGAACAGTACGCTATACAGTTTGGCACGCCAAGCACCCCTCTCTCTCTCGAGGAGGAGGAGGAGGGGGAGGGGTAGGAGAAGGAAGAGGAGGAGGAGGAGGAGGAGGAGGAGAAGGAGGAGAAGGAGAAGGACGCCTCTTGGGGCCTCATGGGGGAGGGAACCTGGGGGTACTCTGGAGGGAGGCCTCCTTGGCACCCGCCGGCTGTCTCGGGGGGTCGAGCGGGAACTGCCACCTGGAACCCCTGATGGCAGTTCCAGATGGCAGTTCCAGCTCGAGCTCCAGATGGCAGTTCCAGCTCGAGTTCCGGATGGCAGTTCCAGAGGGCCACAGAGATCTCTCTCTCTCTCTTGGGGGCCCCTTTGGGGCTTCTCTTCGGCGGCGAGCCCTCGTGGATAGAATGCGGAGGGAGCGGGCCGCCGCAGAAGGCTCGGCATGCGCCTGGGCCCCCCGAGGAGTTCTCCGAGCCCCCTCCTCTGGGCCTCCTGGATGGGGCCTCTGGGCTATAGGGCATCTGCGCCTGAGGGCCCCGGGCCGCCGCGCCGGCCTTCAGGCCCCACGCCGCGGCGGACTCGGGCGCGCCCTGCCTTGCCTTGCCTCTCAGAGGGGGTCGGAGGATCGCGCCGCATCGCCGATGCATCGCCGATGCGGCTCGACGTGGAGCCCGATTTGCTTCACGCCCATGTCGCCGATGCATCGGCGATGCGGCGCGATCCCTCGACCCTGTCTGCTCCGACCCCATCTAGGAAACCTTTCTTTATCTCCGAGGGCAGAGACGGCGTCTCGTAAGTCGGGCCTGTCCTTTACAGGAGGGATATTCAAACGTAGTCAGAAAATCGTGTGGAGACTATTTTTTAATTTTTCGTCCAACATCCGCCTTTGGGAGGACATACCCGACCTAGAGCTTCTCACAAGGCCGGAGGGCCTCCGAGACGCCCCGCCTCCCTCCGCGAGAAGGCCTGCCTCCTCTCGCTTCCTCCGCGGGCGCGCCGCCAATCTCTGGCCCCTCTTGGGGGTCTCGGGGTCCCTCGCGGGGCTTGCTGCTGGGACCTCTTGGGCCGTCGTGGACATTCGCAGGACCGAAGGGCCGCAGAGCATGAATCGTAAGTCGGACGTGTCCCTCCACAGGAGAAATATTCAAGCATAGCCAAACAATAAAGTCTGGGGGCGATTTTCCCAGTACTTTTCAGCATTGGTTTTCCGTCTGTAGGTGGACATGCCCGACCTGTCATTCATCAGAATCCCTGGACTGCCGCAGGGCTATCAATGCTTTGCGCCTCTTTGCGGCCCCGCAAAGGCCCGCCCTCCCCGACTGCCCCATGCACGGCCCACGAGGGCCTCCGGAGGAGGCCCCGAGACGGCCGACGCGAGCTCCCCCGGCCAGGGGCCCCGAGGCGCCGTGCGGCGGGCTCGGAGGGCCCGACCCGCGCCCAAAGGGGGCCGCGCGGCAGAACCCCGAGCAGGCCCCGCAAGGAGGGCCGCGCGGAGGCGACGAGGGCCCTCGGACGTCCCACGCCAGCCCAGGAGCGACCCCAGGAGTCTTTGGGGGCCGCTCGGGGGCCTCTGGGGGCCTCCTGGGAGCTTCTAGGGGCAAGGGGCTCGAAATGTTCGCTCGGGCTCCCGCGTGGGCCGCTTGGAGCGTCTGGGAGGCCTCCAGTACTAGGGCCGTCTTTGGGCCCTCTTGGGTGGTTTTGGGGGCCGTCTTGGAAACCTCTAGGGGGGCCTCTTGTGCCGATCTCCTTGGTGGCATCTTGGGCCGTCTTGGGGCGTCGGGAAGCCGAAAAATCGAGAACGCCCGAATCTTGCAAAAACCATAGAACAAATCATTCAAGTTTGCCTGCTGGGGCCCTCTTGGTGTGCTCTCGGAGGCAGCTTCGAGCGTCTTGGAAGCCGCTTGGGCTGCCAGGAGGCAGTATTCGCCGCCTTGGACGAATTGTTCGGCGGCGATTCCAGGCGGACCGTCCTGGGGGCGTCTTGGGCTTTCTTGGGGCCTCTTGGGGGCCCCGGGACCCGCTTGGGGAGGATGGTATTCTGACGCGGGACCCCCCCAGAGACCCCCCCCCATCCTCCCCCCCCTGGGGGGAAGGGGCTTCCCTTCGACTCAACCGCGACGTTGCTCAGGTTCGTTTTGGATTCGCGGTGGCTGGCACCCTTGAGAAGGAGGGCCCCGGGAAAGCGGGTGGATCGGCGACGGGCCCAGGGAACGGGGGGTCAAGCGCGACGGCGACGACGACGACAAGGACGACGACGACGACGACGACGACGACGACGACAAGGACGACGACGAGGACGACGACGACGACGATGACGACGACGAGTCAAACAGAACAGCGTCCTCCACACGCCGACGGGGTCGGCGGAGTCACTGCGCCGAGGGGTGGAGCGTGCCGCCCACCACGATGTGTGCGCGCGCAGCAAGGAGAGGTCCCAGGAGGTCTGGGCCTCCTGGATGCCGGGGGCGGAGAAGAGGGGGGTGATGACTAGGGGGGGTTGGATATCATGGCGTGGGCCATGATATTTCCACAGATTTCATGGCGCCTCTCCTTATTTCATTACTTCCCTGGCCCCCCCGCTGGGCCGCGCACATGCCGCCGGTCATGATTTGCACCCCCCCCTCTTGGACACCCCCCTCTTGGCCGCTCCCGAGGACGGGGTCGGAGCAGATGGGGTCGGAGGATCGCGCCGCACCGCCGAGACATTTCCGATCTGGCTCGATGTGGGGCCCAGTCTGCTTCACGTCGACGTCGCCGATGCATCGCCAACGTCGACGATGCCTCGCCTGTGCATCACCGATTCTTCGCCGATGTATCGGCGATGCGGCGCGATCCGCCGACCCCATCTACTCCGACCCCATCCAGGGCGCCTAGGAAGCCCCTGAGGCCCCCCAAAGCCTCCGGGAGGCTTCCAAGAGCCCCTGGCGCGAGCCCCAAGACGTCCCTCAGACACTCCAGGAAGAGCTCCAAGATCCACCCACCCTGGCTTTGGATAGCTTGAAAGTCCCCCACGACTGCCCCCGCGCGCCCGAGAGGAGCCCCCAAGTGGCTTCGTGCTGTGTTGGGGCATGTGTGGGATTCATGACTCGCTCGCTCCAGATCGCCCCAAGACAGAGTCTCGGAGGAGCACAGGGTGCCCCGAGAGGCAGGGTCCACTTGTGGCTGTTTGGAAGGCCCATCAGAGGAGACTAGAACCTGAGCGCGCGTGAAGCGCGCGGTCCTAGTTACGTGCATGGCCGTAGTTATCTGCTGCATAGGCCCCGGGAGATGTTGTCGCAGTGTACGGCCTGTGCTCTCTCGTCGCTTCCTCCCGTTCCCGTCCAGCCCTCACCGAAGGGTGGTCGGCTCTGCGCACAGTCAGGGTGCCCGGCGAAGCCCGCTCGGGCCCCGGATGCCCGCCCTGAGAGCTTGGCCGACCAGTTTACAAGGGGGCATGCGCCCCACATGGCGACGGCCATCGTTCGGGCATTACGGTGAGGGCAGGATTCGGGCACGGTCACGGAGGGACGGATGAAGGCGCAGCATTCACGCAATGCACGACAGTAGTGCGTAGGCTGGTTGAGCGTTCGGCGCACGCATGATGAGCACCCACGGCAAAGTGTGCGGCTAGTCTGAGCAGATTTCAGGCCGAAGGACGAAACGAAACTTAGGTCGGGCATATCCCCCTACAGGCAGATGTTGGAGGAAAATAGTTTTAGAATATTCAAAGCATGTGAAACGTAGTTATACTACCGTCCCCATATTATTTTTAACTTTAACAATTTTGAATCTTCCCCCCTGTAGAGGGACAGACCCGACTTAAACGAAATGAAACACAATGAGTGAGGACGGGGAGAGGAACGAGGGGGGGCGAATCGAGGTAGGGTGCCTCCGAGGCGGGGATGCAACCGTAACCGCCCGCCTGGGGTGGATCGATCTTCAGGGACCGCGGCAGGCGGAGAGGGGTGACCCCCCTCCTCCTCCTCCTCCTCCTTCTCCTCCTCCTCCTCTTCCTCCCTCCTCCCTCCTCCCTCCTCCCTCCTCCTCCCCCTCCTCCTCCTCGTCCTCCTCCTCCTCCTCCTCCTCCTCCCGTCTTCTCCTCCTCCCATCTCCTCCTCCTCCTCCCATCTTCTCCTCCTCCTCCTCATCATCATTATCAGCATCATCATCATCCTCATCCTCCTCCTCCTCCTCCTCCTCCTCCTCCTCCTCCTCCTCCTCCTCCCCCTTCCCCAGTGCTGGCGGAATCGATCCCCGCCCTGCTCAAGGGGTACGCCCGCGAGCCTCGCGGAGGCCTCACGAAGGGGATCGCTCCCCCCCCCTTCTGGTTGTGGCCCTGTGGGCGTGGCGGGGTGGAGGGTGGACATTCCCCTGCTCTCTCCGAGAGCTTTCCGAGACTTCGGTCGCAGGGCCTCGCGAGTCCGATCGGTTCCCCCCCCCCCGCCCTGTGGCCGTGGCCATGTAGGCATGGCGTGGTGGAGAGGGGTACCGGTGCCCCCGCCCCTACCCCTTGGGGTGTGGGGTCGTGCTGCGGTGCCGTCGTCGTCGTCGTCGCCGTCTTCTCCCCCCCCCCGATCCGGTCTGCGGGGGAGGGGCGTTGGAGCCCTTGGGCCCAGCCCATCTGGGGGAGAGCTGTGAGCCAGGAGCGCGAGATCATAGATTCGGGCCAACTCCGTGTCCACCCCTTGCCGACGTGCCAGAGGAGGATCCCCCAGACGGTGATGCCTCTGGTGTCGGATTGCCTCTGATTTTGGATTGCCTCTGATGTCGTTTACATACACTGCGCGGGAGCTGCATTGGACGTCTGGAGCGTGATAGCCCCCCATAAAAAAAAAACGGCGATGATGGACAAATCCCCGCCTCGCAGTGCAGCAGGAGGCCCTCTCCCCACCGAGCGCGTGCCGGTGGCGTTTTGAGTGCCCAGCCAGGCGCCGCGCCCCGGAAGACTTTGGCAGCCATGGGCGGCCACATGCGGCTCTGGCACCCGAAGTGGTTTTCGCGCTACCTCTGGGGCTTCGTGGGCAGCGCTCAGCTCATGGGTGCTGCGCCGGCATTATAGAGAAAAGGCGGGAGACTCGGCCGGATGGCGATGGGGGGATCAGGACATGGGGGGATGAGTATACGGTACCGTTTTGTTGGGGTACAATTTGTACTTTCTCTGCGGGTTCCAAGTACAAATTGTACCTTCTCCCCCCCGTTAACATCCTCGCACATGTCGCGGACGTTGTCAGAAGTACAATTTGTACCTTGTCTGCGTGGCGTCGGTACAAGTTGTACCTTCTCCGTGGGGCGTAGGTACAATTTGTACCTCGGTTGCGCCTCTCTTCCCCCCTGGACTTATCCCCCCATGTGTATCCCGCCAAGAGACGCGAGGAGCTGGCGGTAGAATAGCAGTGATGACGGCGACAAGTGTCTGCGATCCACTACGAAGATTGACGGACACGCGGTGGAGTTCGAAGGAGAAAAGATGGCATAAACATGTACTGTCGGAGTTCCGCACAGATTTCCTGGGTAGGCGTTGTGCCCCCCTGGCGGCGCTTTTGTGCGCTCAGCGCGCCAGGGAGGAGGTTCAGCGCATATCCATAAAAACGAACGGACTTCCGACAACTTGCATGCATGTTGTTTTCACTTTTGCACCTGAGCTGATGAGCGAATCGGGAGAGCCTCTTATTCCCACGAGCCAGTCGCTAGAGCACTTGAGTAATTGCCAACATGTGCGTCTAGAAACCAGGGAGCGGTACATGAGGTGATCGCGGCGACAGACATTATCTACGTTTTTTTTGAGGGGGGAATTGCCAGACGCATATTGAAGTCTAGATCTCTACTTTGCTGAGCGCACGCATGGATGCCACGTTGCCAGTTTTTGCGCGGCCTGCGTCGATGGCGTCCTCCAATTTAGGCGTAAGCGTGGTTGTTCTGGCTAGTGGGACTTCTGTGGTGACGGTTTGCCGTTCATCAGCCGGCGCATGTGGTTTGCTGTGGTGCCCCATGTTTTCGTTGTGGTTCATGTCGTTGGAGTCAGCCAGCAGCCGTGGCCGGCCAGGGCAATGGCTGGCCATGGTGACCAGCAGTCGTCGCAAACCACACTTATGGCCAAAGGCTTGCACCAGCTATCGTTGCAAACCAGATTACGGGCTCACCCCCCATCATCGAAGAGGAGGCACACCAATATATCACGCCCCCCCCCGCCAGCAATGCCAGTTCGAACTCCCCCGTAGCAGATCAAGTCCGGCATGAATCAGATCCATCTCAGCGCAGAGGTGAAGGGGGGTGGGAGAAGTTTGAGGAGGAGGAAGAGGAGGAGGAGGAGGAGAAGGAAGAGAAGAAGGATGTGCAGAATGGTGCAGAGTGACACTGATGAGGAGCAAGTGTCGAAGAGGAAAAAATTGGAGCTCCGCGCGAATTCCTCGTATCCGCGCTGGGGCCCCCCCTGGCGGCGCCTCGGGCGCCGCCCCCGGCGGCGCCTCCTCGCGTCGGTGAGGGGAGCCCAGCGCCGACCTCTGACAGAGCCGCGCGGTCCGAAGGTTGATGCCTACGCCTCTCTTCTGCTCCCCTCAAACTCCTCCTCCTCCTCCTCCTCCTCCTCCTCGCTTCTCCTCGCTTCTCCTCCTCCTCCTCCTCCTCCTCCTCCTCCTCCTCCTCCTCCTCCTCCTCCTCCTAAGGGAGCGAGCGGGGGCGGGCAGCCAGCGAGACATGGTCCGTCCCCGCTCCTCGCACGCCGGGGGCGCACAGCCCGCGCTCCTTCCCCCGCGTGCAGCCTCCCGCGCGGGCGGGCGAGGAGGAGGAGGAGGAGCGAGGAGGAGGAGGAGGAGCGAGGAGGAGGAGGAGCGAGGAGGAAGAGGAGCGAGGAGGAGGAGGAGGAGGAGGAGGAGGAGGAGGAGGAGGAGCGAGCGAGCGCCGCGGCCGTGCGCAGCGGCCCGTGTGGGGGCGAGATTGGCACTGTGCTGCCCAGGCCACGGCAGGGCGGCGTGATTCATACATCTACGCATCTGCGCGGATCTGTGTGTGAGTATCTGCATCATGCACGTATCATGTACTGAACAAGGTGTGTGTGTGTGTGCATATATGTTCGCGTGCGTATGCAAACACATGTGCACTGGCTGAGCTGAATTACAGTGCCTGTTTGCTTGATGATGAGGCCGCTGGTGTAGCAGGACTTGGGTTGATACGCGTACCCTTCGGCCTGTTCAGAGAAGTCCCAGAGGTTTGCGCCATTCCGCCGACCCCCAGAAGAGGAGATGTGCGGCTTCTGATTCTGTATGCGCTGTTTGGCGCTTCCCGCCTTGCTGCCTGGGTGTGGTTGCTGATGAGTTGTTCCGCCAGGGAAGGAAGTGGGGGGAGGTCTGGTTCCCGAGGTGAGGGTTTTGGGGGGGGAGGGGGACTTTTCGGGAAAGCGGGGGGCGTCCAGGTTTCCCGGAGGAGAGGGGGGGAGATTTTTTCAGAAGGCGGGGGCGATCCCAGCTCTGGAGGAGGGGGGATCTTCTGATGCACATCGCCTCTAGAATGCGTGCGCTCTATGTCTGAATCCCTCGCTATCTACCCTATTGTGTTGTTCTCTCTCTCTCTCTCTCGCTCTCTCTTTTCTCTGTCTCTCTCACTATGTCTATATCTCTCTTTCTCTCTCCCAGGTATTCGTTCCAAGTGTGGTCAACCATCAGCCCCACCCACAGCTGGCCGTGCTGATGTCCCAACCGGTGCCCGCCCAGCGAAAGCATGATTCAGCGCGCGTCATAGTTATCTTCGTGCATGCTTTATTTGATCGTAGATTTTGACTTATTCCGTTTCAGACATCCTGTTGCATCTAGCCACAGCAGGTTTTGCCGCGGACCAGAGCTATGGCATCAATCGCGCCAAGAACCCTGAGGTGTTGTGGCCTTGGTGGCACGAGATCATGCGCAAGAAGGACGGCGCTGCCGCCGATATTGCGAACACATATTGTCTTGCGATGTTCCTTCAAGCTTACCAGACAGCACTTGCGACCTGGCTGCTGAAGGATCCTCGATGATGCTATGTGGCGCGCGACATGAAATTTTAAACCGGCCTGCGACACATTCGCATTGTTGAGATCTGGGCACATCAAGCATGGCTCATCCTTACCGAATTGCCTGCGGCAAGCCACGCGTGGCGGCGCGCAGAAGGGGGTAGGGGGAGGGGGGGAGGCTTCTTAGAAGCAGGCTGCTTCTTAGAAGGCGCCGGCCCTGCATCTAAACAGAAGGCCCGCGCCTTCCAAGTAGCAGGGGTCCTTCCAAAAAGCCTTCCCCCTTTCCCCTGCCCCCCTCTGCGCGTGGCCGACACGCCGCCGCGCCAGCGCGGCCAGGACAACAGGAGGGCGGTGGAGTGCAGGGCCTGTTCCAAGTCGGCGTAGTCTGCGAACGTGCGCAGGTGTTCAGCGCACCCTCTTCGTTTCGCAGCCTCGCTCCCGACGTCTTCCTGCATCTCGGAGGCTCCTGGGGAGCTTCGGGGCCTCTCGGAGCCAGATTGCCAAGGGCCGCCGCGAGGGAGAAGTGACTCCGCGCTTCGCGGAGCGCGAAGCACGCAGCTGCCCGTGTACTGGGGACCTCTGGGGAGCCTTCCGGGTCCCGTTGTGGGCCTCGGGGCCCCGGTGTCGGCGGGAACTGTTGGGGGGGCGGCTCTCGGCGGATCCTGCTTCCATCTGGGATCGCAGGCGATGTTCTGTCCCTCGATCCCCGAGTTCACCACCCACCAAACCACCCCAACCCAGCCTGAAGGCTCAGATTTACCTTCGATTTCCAGTGGGGGGGGGGGCCGGGAAACGTCGAAAAAACACGTGTGGAACCCTTACCCCCCCCCAACCCGCAATTCGGGTCTTCGGATTGGGTCGGGGTGGTCTGATGGGTAGTCACGAGTTCCGCCCGGCTCAGAAAAGAACGGGGAGCAAAACAACGGGAAACTCTGGGGTACACCCAAAAGGGACGGCTCGGACGCGCCCCACATCGGGGCTGGGCGCCCCCCTATCGTACACCCCAGGGCTGGGCCAGAAAATGCTGGCCCAATCTCGACAGCCCCACGAAGCCTGGGTTAGGGGTCGACGTATCCGCTGCCACACTGTCACGCGAGCGCTGCTCGAAGAAGATCAAGCGGCGTAAACATAGACCGAGAGAGCCGTGCGGATTTCTCGCGTCTGCGCCAGAGGCCCCCCCTTTGCGGCGCCTCTGGCGCCAGCCCTGGCGCGCTCCGCGCGCCAGGGAATGGGGTCCCGGCGCCGCTCCAAGAAATCCGCGCGGGTTATGCCAGCCACGCGCAGAGAGGGGTGGGGGGAGGGGGGAGGCCTTCTTAGAAGCACCCCTGCTTCTTAGAAGGCGCGGGCCTTATCTATAGATGTAAGGCCGGCGCCTTCTAAGAAGCAGCCTGCTTCTAAAAAGCCTTCCCTTCTCCCCCCACCCCCTTGTGCGCGCCGCCAGTTATGTTTCTGGAGCTGTTTCTTCCAACTGCTGGGCCGTGTCGGAGCGCTCTCGGAGAGTCTCGGAGCGCCGTCTTGGGGCGCTCGGGGGGCCCGCTGTTTGGGGGTTCCTCGGCGCTCGCCCGAGGCAGTCGGCAACCGCAGAGCACCCATCAGGGGGCCACGTGCGAGCCCTGCCCCATGCCCTCCACGACTTCTGCGGGGGAGGGCGGGGTTCCCTTCGCTCGGGAGCTCCCTCCACCCTCGGAAGTCGTGGGGGGTGTAGGGGCAGGGCTCGCACGCGGTGGCCCCCTAACGGGTGCTCTGCGGCTCACTTCGTGGGGGGCAGGTGGGTGGGCTTCGCTTCGTGCGGGGAGGGTGGGGTTCACTTCGCTCGTGGGGGGCATGGGGGCAGGGCTCGCACGTGGCCCCCCCCCCCCTGCCCGCGTCCAACGGCTGCTCCTCGGGCGTCCCACTTGTTCCTCGGGGCCTTGGGCCCTCTGCCGGGGTGCTCCCTCCTGGCGTCTGGCGGGGGGGAGCTCGGGGGGGAGCTCCTGACCTCCGGGGCTTCGTCGGGTCGACCTGGAGCCGTCCAGAAGCTGGAGAGGGCGACGAGGGGGAGCTCCTGACCTCCGGGGCTGCGTCGGGTCGACTTGGAGCAGACCGAAGAGGGCGACGAGGGGGAGCTCCTGACCTCCGGGGCTGCGTCGGGTCGACCTGGAGCCGTCCAGAAGCCGAAGAGGGCGACGAGGGGGAGCTCCTGATCTCTGGGGGCTGCGTCGGGTCGACCTGGAGCCGTCCAGAGACCGAAGAGGGCGACGAGGGGGAGCTCCTGACCTCCGGGGCTGCGTCGGGTCGACCTGGAGCCGTCCAGAGACCGAGGAGGGCGACGAGGGGGAGCTCCTGATCTCCGGGGCTGCGTCGGGTCGACCTGGAGCCGTCCAGAGACCGAAGAGGGCGACGAGGGGGAGCTCCTGACCTCCGGGGCTTCGTCGGGTCGACCTGGAGCCGTCCAGAGACCGAAGAGGGCGACGAGGGGGAGCTCCTGATCTCTGGGGCTGCGTCGGGTCGACCTGGAGCCGTCCAGAGACCGAAGAGGGCGACGCGGAGGAGCTCCTGATCTCCGGGGCTGCGTCGGGTCGACCTGGAGCCGTCCAGAGACCGAAGAGGGCGACGAGGGGGAGCTCCTGACCTCCGGGGCTTCGTCGGGTCGACCTGGAGCCGTCCAGAGACCGAAGAGGGCGACGAGGGGGAGCTCCTGATCTCCGGGGCTGCGTCGGGTCGACCTGGAGCCGTCCAGAGACCGAAGAGGGCGACGAGGGGGAGATCCTGACCTCCGGGGCTGCGTCGGGTCGACCTGGAGCCGTCCAGAGACCGAGGAGGGCGACGAGGGGGAGCTCCTGACCTCTGGGGCTGCGTCGGGTCGACCTGGAGCCGTCCAGAGACCGAAGAGGGCGACGAGGGGGAGCTCCTGACCTCCGGGGCTTCGTCGGGTCGACCTGGAGCCGTCCAGAGACCGAAGAGGGCGACGAGGGGGAGCTCCTGATCTCTGGGGCTGCGTCGGGTCGACCTGGAGCCGTCCAGAGACCGAAGAGGGCGACGAGAAGCAACTGATTTTTGTTGGGGGGCGGGGGGGGCGATGTTTTCCAAGAGTGATCGCAAGGGAGGGGGAGAACAGAACATCAGAAAATAGCATGACCCCTTCCAGACAACCAAGCGGTCCAACATTCTAGGGTCGCGCAAGCGGGATGGCCGATCATCTCGTCGCCCCCCTCATCTGCAGCCTCATCGGCCGAAGAGTGGCCCATGTCCCAGTGGCTCAGAAGGCCGCAGCACGAGCGCAACACGCTGCTCGAGCATTGTGTCTTCACCCGCATCACCAGAACATGCTTGCACGAGTCGCGCGTCGGCCCCACAGGGGTGACGAGCACGATCAGACATCGTGTTCCGTGACGGGCGCTTTCTCACCACACGGTTTGGTGAACGACCCATTTGGGGGACTGTTGCGCTACAGGTCTGGCTCGGAAGTGCGCCTCCAGCAGAAGCAAGCTGTACTAGTATACCTGTGTGCGTCTTTCTTTTCACACTGCTGGCCGAGCGTGCATCTCAACGTGCGCCGTACCCATTGGTCATTGAGAGTAGGTATTTTCGGAGTCCCAGATCCCAATCTACTTTCAACGACTTACTGTTTCAATGATCGAGTGGCTTTACCTTTTCCGTTCTCTTTAGGGCTCTTTAGGGGGCGGGAAGACACCCAATATATTGTCAACGTTTTCCTACTTCATGTTTCTACCTACTTCTTCCGACCGAAACTTCCCGTCGCATTTTTTTACGACGCGAGCATATCTGGGTCCAGGGTTGAAAAATCGTTCCTTGAAATTGTTCTGGGAAGAGTCCTGACTAAAATTCTTGACGTTTCGCGTATCCCCACCAGGTTTCGTGTCCCGTAGCACTCCTGACTCCGCTAGCGCCTTCGCTGGTGGACGCGACCGGAAAAGTATCCCCACCAGCGGAGTTGACCCTGGTCGTCGTCTATCCCGACTTCTGGTGTTTCCGACGCCCTGCATACTTGCACGCTGGCAGTTCGACTCAGGTTCAGTCTCTCCTGCCACCCGCCGCTGGGCCGCCGCGTGAGGCCTCGGCTTGCTGCGTTAGTTGTAGCCTGTTCGCGCTGCCTTTGCTTAATTAGTCTCTGCGTAGCCCGCTTTGACCTGACTCGCCGCCGGCGCGCTCGCCCGCGGCCGCTGACTAAAAAAGTACCCCCACCAGTGGCCCGCCCTAGCGTGCTCGGCGTCCGGCTTGCTTCGCGCGCCCGCGTACCAAAAGTATCGCCACCAGCCCATAGCCAACGCCCAGGCGAGTGGAGACGATCAGGGAAGTGTCAGCATGGGACAGCCGTCATCGCTCGAGGGAGGAGGAGGATAGATGAGGGAGGAAGGATACGGATGATGAGTTCGCTGATGAGGAGGAGCAGGATAAGAAGAAGAAGGAGGATGCGGAGGAGGAGGGCGAGCGGAAGGATTCGACGCTTCTTGGATGCCTTCCGGCGTCTCCCAGGATATCTCTTGAGCGCTTGTATGCTCATTGGATCGTCTTGGGAACGTTGTGGCGGTTGTGAGAAGGTATTGTGGCGTTTTGGATGCATCTTGGAAGCTTGTCGGGGCTTTTTAGGGGGGCCTTTTTGCAAGCATATATGGGATTTCTGTGGGGGCTCGTTCGGTCTCTTGGGCCCCTCGTCCTACTCCCTCCTCCCACTTACGTCTTCGACCTAGTCGGCCAAAGTTCAACTCGGTAAGGTCGCGTACCACAGGTCGCGCACCATCACCGAACAGTTGCGTACCACATGTCGCGTACCATAAGACATAAGGTCGCGTACGACAGGTCGCGTACCATCACCAAGCAGGTCGCGTACCACAGGTCGCGACTTGCCAGTCGTCAGGGGGGCGTCGGGGGGGCCTCTTGACGGGCCAGGGGCCGTCTATGAGCGTCTTTGGTGCCTCGGGGATCCTCTTGAGGCTTCTTGGGGTCTCGTGGAGTCTCTTGGAGGCATCTTGGGCGCCCCTTGGGGCAGTCTGGGCGCCTCTTAGGGAGCTCCTGGGGCGTTATGGGGACCTTGAGGGGCGCTCTTGGGGCCACATTGGGGGACATCGATCAACAACGATGAAAGCTTCGCCTCCCCCTTCGGGGGCCCTACAAATCGCCTCTTGGGGCGCGTTTGGGCGCTCTTGGGGCGGGGCTCTCTTGTGCCTCTCCTGGGGCCCTCTTGGGCCACCTTGGAGCCATCTTGGAAGCCATCGGAAGCGAAAAGGCGAGAAAGCACATCAAATTGATGTTCCATGGGTTTTAGACGGATTTTGGCTTCTTTGGGGCCTCCTTGGAAAACTCGTTGGCCACTTGGAGCCGTCTGGGAGCGTCTCCTTTCGCCTCTTGGGGCATCTTGGGAGCCATCTTGAGGCATTGCATTGTGGAGCCGTCTTGGGCCATCTTGGACGCTCTAACTACCCGCGGAATCCCCTTTCCAGGTCCAGGGGAGGGGGTAGGGGGAGTGGTCAAGACACCCCCTAGATAGCAAGCCGTCTTGCTCACTCCCACCCGCCTTCCCAAGACATGAGTAACACCCGAGCCTCAGCATGTTCAGCGGTCGTCTTTGGATGGACAGCTAATTACTGCGAACCAAAAACGAATCCATGTGCGCGACGCTGGTGCGTGGTGCGCCACGCGTGCCAGGCGCGCCTCGCACGCCAGGCACCCCTGGGGCCGGAGCGTGCCAGACACGCCTGGTGCGCTAGATGCGCCACTTGCTCCGCGTGCGCCAGGTGTGCCGCATACTCCAGCCGCGCCAGATGCGCCACGTTCGGGGCACGTGCAGAGTGTGTCAGGTGCGCCTGCGCAGGTGGCAGAACACATCGGACAACATGTCGGCCCCCACGTTCATTGTCAAAAAATACTTGGCAGTGATCGCGGGGTGGCCGCGCATGATCCAGATTTAGCCGCGAGGTGCATTTAATGCTTTGTTTTGTTAGGGGTGGCAGCCCTGCGCACAGCAGGCAATATGCTGACACCCCCGCCGTCCTTGTCAAAAACAATACAAAGTGCTCGCGGGCCTCACGAACATGACTCAAGACTTTCTGCCCCATAGTGAACTGCGTATTGTGTTTGGACAGGGATGTTGGGGGGGGCGCATCGGGCTGGCCGCGCATGCTCCAAATGTTGAGGCAGAGTGCGTTTTGTATTGTTCTTGACAGTGTTGTTGGTGGGGGGGTGCCCGCATGGTGTCCTCATGTTTCCTGGTTGGCGGCCAGTCGCCTGGGGAGGGAGTGTATCTTAATAGGGAACAGTGAAAAAACGTTCCCCCAAGGGGATAAAGGCGGTTGGAAGAAGAAGCCCCTAGAGCACCTACGCCCAGAGGGCTGGTGGGATTTGGAGGCGGATCCAGCCGTGGCGACGGGGAGTCCCCTGCAGGCCCAAAAAGGCCTATCAAAAACCAACGTTCATTTCTCGACCCTCGAGCTTTCGCTCCTCGACCCTCGTCTGGGATTGCTACACTGCGTGCGTCCTACTCAGGAGAACGGCGAGATCCCCATGGACATGCCGGGGTACATGCTGACCAAGTACCGCAATGAGTCCGAGCAGCGCTGGAGCGCGGAGAAGGAGGAGATCGCCTCCGGTGCTTTCTTGCCTGGCGCCACTGGGTGCACATCAGTATCCCCCCACTCGTCCCTCAGAGGAGGAAGAAATACCGATACCACTACCCTCGCGTCGTTTTCGCCTTTTGGGCCTCCCGGGGGGGCCCTCGTCGCCACGGTTGGATTGGCTTCGAGATTAACGTCGGAACGCATCCCGGGAGAGGTTCGGGGAGTAGTGGAACAGCTGGCACGAGGGCCAAGGACAACTTCTTGGAGGGGTAGCTTTATGCTCTCCGTGTTTGGGCCCCCACCTTGGTGTGTTCTTCGTTTGGGATGCCTCCATGACGCCTTCAGCCCTTCGCGAAGGGGCTCGCGTTCTTGACCCACGTTTTTGTGCCCATGTTCCGACTGTATCGGTTCTTTCCAGGGGGGGACAAACACACAGACACAATGAACAGTCGACCCCCAGGAAAAGATGGGAAACTAGGGGAAGTTGGGGGTGAGGACGAAAACCTAGAGAATATTTGAGAATACGGGGAGTCCTGGGATTTGTGCCATTTTGTGTGTGTGTGTGTGTCCAGGAGCTCCATTTAGCTGCTTGTCCCCCCAGTGTCGGGGGCGCCTCGTGCACAGTCCCTGCGGCGTCCCCCCGAGGCGTCCTCCTCTCCAGGCGGGGATTCGAGGGACCCGAGAGCTCGGGGACGCAGGATCGAAGCGTGCCCACGGACCCAGACCCGGACCCACGATTTTCCAACCCACTTTCGTTTTGATCGCCAGGAAGAATTTCGAGCACCAGGAAAGTACCGAGACTGGAGGTTTTTCACGCGTCGGGCCCTGGGAGGCGATGCTCGTTCGACACTGTTTCGATGCTTTTCGGGGTGTTCGAAGTTATTTAGTCCGTAAGTACGACGGGGGCAATATGAACCCAGACATGCTCGCGTCGTGACAAAACAAATCAGCAGAGAAGGCTTTTGGTAGCCTTCGGCCTCTCGGGGCCCTCGCCGACCAACAAACACGATTCGGGATGAAACGCCAGTATGCTTTTGAAAGAGTCGGGATCTCTGGGGATTTCGCATTCACCCAATCGAGACATCGCATGTCGTGGACGGTAGATGTATTGGATTCGTCTTGTCTTGCAGCGTTCCTGAACAGGTGTGTCCGTGCTCGCCTGTCTTGCGGATGTCATACCTTATCAAGTTGGAACCTTCAGATGCTGTCGTTCGGTGTGTGCTCGAATGCTCCCCACTCTTCTTTGTTCGGTGGCCAGCACAATAGTTCCCGTTGTCTGCAGATGGTTCCTTTATTTTGTCGTCCTGTGGAGCTCGTTGAGTTGGACATTCCGCAGACCACCCACAATGCACATCCCGCCAAGCATTCCCGATTCAGCTACTGATCGCGGGAATTTCGCGCAGTCTTCGTATCCGCGCCTTGCTTCGCTGCGACTGGACGTCATGGCCACGCCACTGGTTTCCTGGGAGAGACGACAAAACTGGGGCGCGACGCGGAAAGACGTCCAGGGTAGGAGGGGATGATGAACCTGGATAAGGGGCAGACGAACAGGGAGATGGAGTGAAGACGTGGCTTTCTTGGCAAGTCAAGGGCCCCTCTGACGTCCCTGCCCTCCCATGCCGTTCTTTCCTCGTGTGGGCAGCCCTTCGCTGCTTTGCCCTTGCGGCGGCCGTGCCGACGACCCTTGCGGCGGCCGTGCCGACGCCCATTAATGATCGAGCGGCTTCACCTTTTCTGTCCTGTTTAGGGGGCGGGCGAACACCCAATCTATTTTCAACGCCTTCCTACTTCATGTTTCTACCTACTTCTTCCGACCGATGGGCAAACGACCAGCGATCGTCCTTTAGGGCACCAGTGGAACAGCAGCTCCTGTTCATTACGAGCAGGGTTCGTTGTCCGCGTCGCCGCGGTCGCTGTCCATTTGAGAGCGAAGGCCGCCTGCCCAACAGCGGCCGCTGTCGGTTCGGGACAACACTTGCTGTCGGGCATCATACCCATTTTCTACGTACCCAGCAGGGGGCTTGGAGGAGCACCGAAAACACGAGCATCCGACGAGGTCTTGCAGCCCCACGGCCGGGTCGCCGGTCTTGTTCCCTCCGCGCGGAGATGTGCCTGCGTCGGCGGGAGGTCCCACGGGGGGCGCCCTCGGGCGCCCCCCTCTGGCGCGCTCTGCGCGCCAGAGGTGGCGGGGTCCAGCGCTGATCCCAGACACTTGAGCGTTTTCTTATTCATTGTTCTGCGGATTGGCGCGGGGCCTCGCACCCCCCCCTCCCCCCCCCCTATGGAGTAGATTGTGGTTGTTTTTGGCGCTTGTTTCGAGCAGGTGGAGCCTCCGTTGCAAACAGACGCCATCAAGCAGAGGTCGGGAGCCAGACCCCCCCCCTCCCCCTCCCCCTTTCCGCCCAATGTCGAAACGCTCACCATCCGCGCGGAGTTCCGACAGTTCATGTTTACAGTGGAGGCTCATGCCAAGGAACACCTTGCTTGCCACCAGGGTGCCCTGTGTTGCTTGGGTTTCGATGGCTTTGCGATGGAGAGCGCGACGTTCCCACACCAGCAATCGATGGACGTCCTGGGGTCTCAGGGTTGGGTTTCTTGGAAGTTTTCTGGTGGTCGGGCCCCCACTGTATGCAGCCTTTCATGTTCTTTTTATCAACGTGTGGAAGGGGTTCAACCGATGTTGAGACTTCGGCGTCTGGGAGCAGGGAATGCGAGACGGTAGGAGTCGGAGGGGGGTTGCAAGCATTTGACATTCGTTTTATATAGAGGTAAGCCTCGGGCAGAATGCCAGCTGGTAGAAAAGAGAGCCTCCTAGGATACCTTCTCGGCTCGCAGCGGCTCGGCTTGTAGGAGAAGGGAGGCTCGGCAGAGACAGCGGCCGCAGGAGAAGTTCGGTGAGTTTATGAACGCCATGAGCGCGGAGGAGGAGTGAGGAAGCCTCGGGGAGCTTCTCCACCTGCTCAGCACGCGCTTGCGTGGACGGTCCGTCGACGGCTGATGGCTGATGGATCTCTTCCGCCCCGCTTGGAGTCGTGGATTCGGGATGGTTGGGATTTCCGCATGGAGAGACCGACTCGCAAAGTTGGGTTCAGTGCAAGGACCTCTTGGTATCATTGTCTTCGCCGTGCTATGGTTCGGTTTTGCAGGGATGGCCACCTGGGCTGATATGCGTCGGTTTCGTTGTTGAATGCCAGATGTGCGCTTCTTCGTTTCTATACACCCACAGTTGCTCGTCCGAGCCGCTTTCAGTGTTTCGAGTTCCAGCGTCTGCATAAAGTTGTGTCGAGAGCACAGTCGTGATGGCGCCATGGCTAGATTTAGGGGCGTGTCTGTTTACTTCAAATGTGTGGTTGGCTCAGATCACGTGTGCATACATCGGTTTTTGCTGTTGTGCCTTGCTGCGTATGACAAGTTCCGCCTCGGAGCCAGCACGGTGTCCTTTGTCGGGGCCATGTTGGCACAGCCCAGCATGTCGTACCATGTATCAGCTGTCCTACCTAGGACGGGTATGACCTGAACTGGTTTCGGCGACCTTTCCCAGGCCCGAGAGGGTCGTCTCGGAGATTTCTTGTGGGGCTCTCGATCGCAATTTGCGTGGCTTCTGGGCGTCATCGTGGGCGCTTCTCGGGGGCTCAATCCTCTCGGGGGCCCTTGGGGGGTCGTCTGGTGACTGCCGTGGGCGGTATTGGGGCTGCCTGGGAATGTCTTCGGGCCGTCCGATACAGTGGGTCCGCGCTTGAAGAAGCCGGATGCTTTTTGTCAGGGTACCCTGGTTTTGTCCGCTTCGTGCCCTGCGCGGTGACTTCCTGCGTCCGTCAAAGAACCTGCTGCGTCCAGGGTGCTCCAGATTGCCCCCCAGTTGCAACTCGCGCGAGGGTGTTCAGGGTTACTTTTCGTGCGAGGGTTTCTTGCGGCCGCGTCCGCACTGTAGGTCTTTGTGATTGTCTGGAGGGGTCCCGGGGCCAACAGTGCGGCCGGTCTGTGAGGGGTGCTGTGCTTGCCCCGAGGCCGTCTTGGGCTGCTTTGGGGTTATTTTCTGGCCGTCTTGCGAGCCAAGTGGGGCAATCGTCGGGGGCAGGAACATGACCATGATACTATGTTCGCCACCGCTACTACGCACGGTATAGTGGACACGATTCGTCGTGGGTTTTCGAGCGTGAGACGTTCAACACGATGTATAGATGTATTATTATTACCAGAGAAAAACTCAAATCATAATCTGTTTAGGGCTGTAGGGATATATGGGCCACTGGGCTATTGGGCTATTGGGCTATAAGGCCATAGGCTATAGAGCTGTAGGGCTATAGGGCTATAGGGCTATAGGGCTATAGGGCTGTTGAAGTGAAGGCCATTGAAGGCTATTGAAAGCTGTTGAAGGCTATAGGGCTACTGGGCTATAGGGCGACAGAGCACCCGGTCACCCGGGCACCCCCGGACTTCTTTGGGCCCCCCTGAACCTCTGGGCACCACCGGGCACTTCCGGGCACCTCCGGGCACCTCCGGGCACCTCCGGTCACCCCTGGCACCCGGGCACCCGGGCCCTCCGCCGAAATCGGCGGCACACCTCACCTAACCATATGAATCAGCTAGGACCCCTACAAAGGCAAGCTCTGATTGGGGAATATAGTCGGGGGCATGAACATGACCATGATACTATGTTCGCCACCGCTACCACGCACAGTATAGTGGACATGATTCGTCGTGGGTTTTCGAGCGTGAGGCTTCAACACGATATATATATATATATATATATATATATATATATCATTTGTGTTGGTCGAAGGCCCGCACACTTTGTATGTGCGGCTACCAGATTATAGAGTGTCTGAGGTGCAGATTTGGATGTATTGCGGCCTCCTTGGGCGCACATTATGACAGGCAGAACATGTTTTTTTCGGAGCGTGTGCATCTGAGGGGTGTCATGGAGATTCTCTGTGAGCCTCTCTGGGTCTTCTTGGGGGCAGTTGGGACTCTTGAAGCGGCTTTCGCCGATCTTGGTCGCCTTTTCGGCAGTAGTGCGCTGTCTTTGAAGCCATCTTGGGCAGTTGGGATGCGTGGACGCCGCACGGAAAGCGTCGAGGTGTCTGGGTTGCCTCTGGGAAGGCACGGCGATGTTGGCGGGCCCTCGCGTCCAGAGGACGGGGGGAGGGGCCCTGCGTGGAAAAGGCTACGGGCGCCCGCCCCGGACAGCACAGGCATCACGTCGCTCCACCGCGTGCCACTGGGGCACGGTCGCGGATCCCGCTTGATGTGGATCCAAGTGCTTGGCATCGCTCGGACGTGTGCATTTTTCTTTCGGCGAGGACCATCGAGGAGCATCCTTGATCATTTGGCAAACAAAAAAAAACACGCACGACACAGAAAAAACACAGGGATTGGACGTCCGAGCGATGGCCAGTGATGTGGATCCCAGCGTCACCTAAGCTATCTCCATCCCTTCTGGGCCATGGTAGCTCAGCCCCACCGTCCCGCCACCCCAGTTGGGGAGAGTCGAAACCCGAAGGGAACAGCTTACATCCCCATCTAGGGGGGTAACTCGGCCAATGGGGCCCATGGCACGCCCCTGGGGACAGGGGATAGGGATCGGTCAAACCATGTTCAGGCTGGTTCTTCGTTGTGGTGAGGCAGTCTGCGGACGCGGGTCTACGGCTCCCGCATGTTCCCGTATTGCAGTTGCCGCGCGATCGCGCGATCGATGGACAAAAAGTTGTGCATTTGTCAATTTCTTGCGATTGTCGTTACAGGCTGGTGGGAACGCGAGTAGATTGTCGCTCATCTTTCACGACTGAAAGCAGGCTCCGCCTCCGCCCCTCTTCCTCCTCCTCCTCCTCCTCCTCATCCGCCTCCTTCTCCTTCTCCTTCTCCTCCTCCGCCTCCTCCTCCTTCTCCTCCTCCCCCTCCTCCGCCTCCTTCTCCTCCTCCTCCGCCTCCTCCGCCTCCTCCTCCTCCTCCTCTCCTCTCCTCCTCCTCCCTCCCTCCTCCTCCCTCCTACTCCGCCTCCTCCTCCTCCTCCTCCTCCTCCTCCTCCTCCTCCTGCGCTCCTCCTGCGCTCCTCCTTCGTGCCCCGCCCCCTCCCTCCTCCGCACCCGCCCCCTCGACCTCCTGCCCTGCGCCGCGGCCCGGCAGCGCGAGGGCGGCCCCCTGGCGCGGCCGGCGGCTGCCTGCTTCTCCGTCGAGAGTTTGCCCCAAAGCGGACTCACGCATCGCTTTTGTTCAGGATCAAGGGCACAAAAAACGCCCCTACCCTGGTTTACGAGGCGCTGTGCGCTGAAACTCCTGTGGGCTGGCAGGGTGAACCCTGCGTGATGTGCCGCGTCCTGGCGGCTCTGGGCTTTGGGGGTTCCCAAGAGGTTTACAGACCACGCACTTGTAACCCAGGGCAGGGTCGTTGTTTCATCCTTCAACAGGAGGGGAAAAAACACACAGACACAACTGATCGTGGATCCCCAGGAAAGCAGGGGAACATAATCATGGGAAGTGGGCGGGAGACGCCAACCCAGAACATATCGTAGCATGTTGGGGATCCTGGGATATGTGTCTACTTCTTTGTGTGCCCCAGGGTCCCTTCATTTGTTGCTAGGAATGGGGGCGGGGGGCCCTCCTTGGCCCTGGCTGGCTGCCGGTCGCCTGGGGGAGCGGGTGCCCACGCCCCCCGCGGTGCAGCTCCGTTCCGCTGCGACTCCTCGAGCCAGGCTCGCGGTGGGAGGGCGCAGATGGCAGGCATCGGTATTTGAAGGCAGGCGTTTCTGGAGCCCCATATTCCCATCTACGTTAGGCGCCCTCCCACTTCCATGGTCGAGTGCCTCCACCTGGTCCGTCCTCCTCAGGGGGCGGGCGGCACCGCAGGTGTCGGTGGTTCAGGGGCGGGGTCCTGAGAAATGGGGGCCGAAGGATAGAACGGGATCGAAGGGTGGATTTGCACTGTTCGGAGCACGTCCTCGGGGCACCATGCTTCGGGGCCCCACCACCGAACGAGCTGTACTCCTACGGCGATCCTGGGCCCAGGATCGGTGTAGAGATGCCTTCCTGCCCGGGGCCCAGAGGGCGTGCACGCCTACGCTCGAGGGTCCGCCGCGAGGGCACGAGGTTGCTCGCGGCTCGCGGCACGCGTTTTTTTGCCCGTCGGTCGTGGAGCGTAGGTATTTTGGGATTTCCAGATTCCAATCTACTTTGGGCGCCTTCCTACTTCAATGATCGAGTCTTGGCATCGCTCGGACGTGTGCATTTTCCCTCCGGCGAGGGCCATCGGGGAGCATCCTTGATCACTTGGCGAAAAAACCACGCACGAAACCGAGAAAAGCACAGGTTAATGGACGTCCGAGCGATGGCCAGGTAGGCATTTGGGGATTTCCAGATTCCAATCTACTTTGGGCGCCTTCCTGCTTCAATGATCGAGTGGCTTCACCTTCTCCGTCCTCCTTGGGGGGCGGACGGAGCCCAATCTACTTTCAACGCCTGCCTGCTTCATGTTTCTACCCACTTCTTCCGACCAGCGTGTGCACCTACAACGATCCTGGGCCCAGGATTGGTGCAGATGCCTTCCTGCCCAGGCCAGGAGGGCGTGCACGCCTATCCTCGGGCCGCCGCGAGGACGCGACGTTGTTCGCGGTTCGCGGTATTCGAAATCCCTGAATCATTGCCTTCCCTAAAAAACCCGACGCCCCTTCATTGGCAACCCAATTTCCCAGACCCCCGTGTCAACGGGGGGCATTCATATTCCGGACCTTTCTCGTCTTCGGCTTGAGGAAAGCGCCCTAATCAACCGGATCTCCCCGCTTCCAATAAAGGCGCCTTAGAAAACCGGACCCGTGGGACGATCATTCAGGGATTTCGAGTACGCGTTTTTTATCCTCATTTTCCTCCGTCTCCTCTTCTCCTCCAGGGGGGCGGCGCGAGAGCGCAGAGTTATTCGCGAAGCGCTAAGTGCGAGCTTAGCTGCCTTGTATCCTGGGCCCAGGATGAGCCAGGCCATGATCGCTGTAGATGTTTCGGGAGCCTCGAGATAGTGGTCAATGCAAACGGGGGTCAGCCAGTGCCCCAGATCTTACAGCATCCTGCAGAGCCAGGGGTACATTGACACGGGCTCGCGTGCAGGATGCTGCAGGATATTGCAGTATCTTGCAGGATCCTGCAAGGCCTGATTGACCCGGGTTTGCACTGACCCTGGTCAGTGTTCCCCGAAACAGTATCCGGCGACGGAATCTACAAAGTATATGTTGCTCTCCTGACTAGGCCCATCCTGAACCCAGGAGCTGTGTATACGCCCTCCTGGCCAAGACAGGAGGGCGTGGCGCATACCGCTACTGGGTTCAGGGTGGGCCTGGCCATGGAGCAGAGCGTATGTACATATATATATATATGTACATGTATATATATGTGTACATACATACCTGTGTATATATATACATGTGTGTACATACATGCTTGTATATATATATATATGTATATATATGTGTGAAACATACATCTAACTATACATACATATGGTCGCCCCCCCCCCCCCAGCACATCCAAACCACAATAATCACAAAACTTTCACTTATCGTTTGCTTGTCGTCGTCCTCCTCCTCCGCCTCGTTCCTCCTCCCTCATCATACTCCTCCTCCTCCCAGCTGTTCCCAGAGACCACCCCAATGAAAAAGCTGTGTTGTCCAGCCTTTCCAGGCTCTCCAGCTTTCGCCACAACGAAACCATTGAAGAACGCTTTGTTTTCCTGCGTGTCCAGCTTTTCCCAGAGACTACCCCATTGGAAAACGATGTGTGTGTGTGTGTGTTTCCAGTTTTCCAGCTTTTCCCAAAGACTACCCCATTGAAAAACGCAGTGTTTCCCTATTTGTCCTGCTTTTCCGGCATTTCCCAGAGATTACTAAGTTGAACACGTATGTTTTCCAGCTTTTCCAGCTTTTCCCAGGGACTACCCCATTGAAAAACGCTGTGTGTTTCCAGCTTGCCCTGCTTTTCCAGATGTTCCAAGGAATTACGCAGCAGGGTAATGTGCGGGAAAAACTGGAAAAGCTGGCAAACACAACGTTTTTCGCAGGAATATCTGGAAAACACAGCGTTGTTGAATGAGTAGTCTCTGGGAAAAGCTGGAAAGTAGAAACAGCTGGAAAACACAGTTTTTCAATAGGGTAGTCTCTGGGAAAAGCTGGAGAAGCAGGAAAAGCTGGAAAGCACAGCGTTTGTCAATGGGGTGGTCCTTGGGAAAAGCAGGACAAGCTGGAAAATGAAGTGTGGTTGCTGAGAAAAGCTGGAAAAGCTGGAAAGCACAGCATTTTTCAATGGTTTCGTTGCGGTGAAAGCTGGAAAAGCAGGAAACCACAACGCTTTTCACAGGGATAGTTTCTAGGAAAAGCTGGACAATCTGGAGAACACAACGCTTTCAAGGCCAGCCCCTGTCGCGTGCTCCCAGCGTTTGCTCGTCGGGGGCTCTGTGCGCTCGCAAGTCACAGGCAGGTCAGGGCAAACTGTCTGCAGCCAACCTTGAAACCCACTGCACAACATGGAGAACGAAGAGAACGTGGAGGAAGGGGAAGGAGAGGTGGAAGAGGAGGAATACGAATAACACATGCTCGCACCCCGCCCCAATCGCTGGAGGATGAGGGGGATGAGGAATATGAGGAGGATAAGGAGATGAGGAGGAGGAAGATGAGGATGGTGAGGGAAATGAGGATGAGAAGAAGAGGAAGATGATAATGATGAGGACGAGGGTGGTGAAGATGAGGAGTGAGGAGGAAGATGAGGAAGATGATGCAGCGAGAGGAGCAGAGGATGAGGGGCAGGAGGCGGAGGAGAAGAGATAAGATGAGGAGATAAGGATATGAGGATGAAGAGAGGAGGAAGATGAGGAGGATGCCCCCCCATCCACCAAGTCCGTCGTTTGCTATATATATATATATATATATGTGTGTGTGTGTGTACAAGACTATATTGGCGCTTCGCGCTATGCACCTTGGCCCATGACGACTGGCATGCAGGCGGAAGTCGCGGCGGAAGGGCAGGAAGGTAAAGCAGAACAACTAGCGATAACTCCTCGTCGCCTTGTCCGGTATCGTCGTCCTAATAATGTATTTCGGTGTCCTTTCTTCATGTTTCCTCTTCCTCTTCCTCATTCCCGCCCTCTCCAGAGTCTGAGAATTCTTTCCCATCCTCCTCTGCCAGTTTTGCCCTCCTCGGAGAGCTTCTTGGGGGCCTCATGAAAGTTTTACCGGGCTTCCTGGGGCCTTCTGGAGGCCCGCTGGGCGCCTTCTGGGGGCCTCTGGAGGATTCTTCGAGCCAGCCTGCTTCCAACTGCGGTCTCCCTGGACGGCCGGGTCACGATTTGGAATGCTTCGGGGGGCGTCTTGGGGCCATCTTGGGCCGTCATGGCCCTCTCTTCGGGTCTTTTGGGGGCATTGTCGGGCCGTTGTGGGCGTCTCTTGGACTGCCTGTAAGGCCTGTCGGATAGTTTTGGTGTGATTTTCGGGCCTCTTGGGCGATCCGGACGCCTGGAAGACCGAAGAAAAGAGCATTCCCGAAATCATACAAGCACAATTGGAAGTCAATGTTCTTCTGCATTTCGGAAGCCTCTTGGGGGGTGTTCTGTCGGTCGTCTTCGGGCGTCTGGTGGGTGTCTGGGGCCTCTCGGGTCCCTCGGGGGACCGTTCGGTCGCCCTCCCGACCGATTTGGGCCCGCTGCCTGGGCCCAGCAGGGGCTTCCAGGAGCTCCCACAAGCCCGGGGGGGCCTTCGACAGGGGCGTCCCGGGAGCCGCCGGGGCCAGGGGTCCGGAGGGTCCCGTTAAGAGGGGGGGGTCGCAGGGTCACCGATTTGCAAGCATGTAGAACATGTAGTCTAAGTACATCTAGAGACACACATCCATCCATCCATCCATCCATCCATACATACATGCCTGCATGCATGCACATATACAAACATACAGGCATGCTTCAGACATACATACATATGTCGATTTCGTCGCCCTGCAGTAGGTGCCTTCCTGCATGCCGAAGTGAGGTGCTCACGAGCGCGCGCCGGGCAGGCGGCGCTGCCCTACGTGCGCGAGAGGAGGATCCCCAAGATGTGAGACGGGCGCCGGCCAGCCAGCTGGGGCGCTTATCGGTCTTGCTGGCCGCGGCGCCAGCCTCTGGAGGTCTAGGTCTCCTACATGGGGTCGGAGTAGCTGGGGTCGGAGGATCGTTCCGCATCGCCGATGCATCGGCGATGCGGCTCGATGTGGAGGCCAGTTTCCTCCACGCCGACGTCGCCGATGCATCACCCACGTCGACGATGCATCGCTGGTGCATCGCCGATACATCGCCGATGTATCGGCGATGCGGCGCGATCCTCCGACCCCAGCTACTCCGACCCCATCTAGGAGGCGTCTAGCAGACCCTGTGCACGTTTCACAGCTCGGTCGAGGCATTCGTCCTACAGTCAAGCCATTGAGAAAAGGACCAGTTTGGGTTCAGAAGGGGCCCGATGTTCCTTAGGTCCTTCCGCGGTTGTTCCTCTAGCTCTCCTCGTGCACCCAGGCGTTGTTCCTTCTATCAGTAGCCCGACTGTACGGTCATCAGCCACGCGCAGTATGGGGTAGGGGAAAGGGGGAAGGTTTCTTAGAAGGAAGCTGCTTCTTAGAAGACGCGGGCCTTCTCTATGTACATGCAGGGGCATGCGCTCCCTCCCCCTAATTACCCCCTTTTGGGCGCCGCCAATCTACGGCCAAGAGGCTGAGGTAAGGATCTGTTTGAGCTCTGGATGGGCTCTGGATTACAGGCCGTTCCTGAGATCCGGGGGAGGGGGAAGGGGAGGCCGGGGTGGAGGGGGGGGAGGGGCGGGAGCTGGGGGGTCAGGCAGGCAGCCTCCGGAATGCGGACACGCAGTTCCAGAGATGCCCCGAGCGTCCCGTAGCACATTTGGGGGTATTCGAGGACCCCCGTGCATTGTTTGGGCTCGTTGGCTATCAGAGATCATTGGGGAAGTCGTTACCGATCTGTTGGCATCTCTCCTCATTTTTGGAAATGGGGTGGACGGGTGAAGAGGTGGTGTTGAAGGAGCGGGAACGGGGCGAGAGGGAGAGATCAAAGTGGGTTGGGCGCGGGAGGGAGAAGATGCAGTAATCTACATGCGAACGGTCTTCTGTCAGAGTCCTGAGAGGCCACACGAGGTACGAACCTGAGAAAAGCGTTTGAAGGGGAAGGGGTAGGTGATGGGAAGTTAGGTAGTACGTCACGGAAGCTTTCGCTCGTCTTCCATTGACATGTATGCCGGCGAGTAACATGCAGTAGAGCCCAGCAGCGCGCCCATTGGCGGTCAAAAGCACCGAACAGCGCCCCACAGCGCTGAATGCTGCCATATGAGGGAGGCGCACCACGCCCGCTTTGCGCGACATTGGACGCGCTACTGGGCGCCATGGAGACGACCAAACGTTTTCGTGAGCTGCCATCTAGGGTCTAGGGAAGGAGGGGCCGGGCCGATTTCTGAGCGCGCTCCCCCTCTGTGTCAGCTGTCCCTCCCAGGTTCGGCGGTTGACGTCTGTGGTCGTGCGTGCCCCTTCTCACGCTTAAGGGTGCGTTCCTTGGGTTTTAAGTTCCGCCTGCGCACATCATGCCTACTCAGCAGCCGAACAGATGGTTTGTTTTTATCCTCTGGTGCGTAACGGTCGTTACCCTGGTAACGGTAACGATCGTGCGTGTGAGGGGGATTCCCCCCCCCCCGCACACATGTTGCTGTTCGCGCGCAAACTGTGTCGATCACGGCCAACACTCGTCCCCGCCCCAGCGTCACAGTTCCCCGCGGCCCCCAACCCCCCCACCCGGGCAACGACCGTGGCTCGGGAGTGAACACGCAATCGGGGGAAACGTTGCGGAGCCATGCGGGTACTCCGCTGCTGGCGCGACTGCTGCCGCTCGCGTCGGCGCGTCCTCCCGACTGAAAAGGGGCGGCTCTCTCGATGCTCGCACGCTTTGTCGTGCCTCCCGATGCCCGACTCTGTCCAGCCTCGAACAACATTACCGCATGCACCTTGGCTTTAGGCAGACCTAACACTGCCCTCGCGGTACGGACCACGTATCTCCAAGGGGCCAGCCTTCCTTCTTCCCTCCCCGGTTCGGCGATCGACTCGACTCCACCATGTTCATAGTTGCCCTGCAGCAAGAAAAAAAACGGCCACCATAGGTAATCCAATCCGCGCGCCCCAGAAACGAGATTGCCCTGGCGCCGCCAGGGGTCGCGGCCAGAGTAATCCATGCATGTCGGGCGAAGAGAGCTATGCGCATGCACCGATCCTGGCAAGGCCCATCCTTGACCCAGGATCGGTGCATATGCCTTCCTGGCCAAGGTAGGAGGGCGTATGCACCGATCCTGGGCTCAGGATGGGCCTGGCCAGAATCGGTGTATGTGCATAGTTCTCTTTCCTCTAGCATTTCCCAGAGCCCCTCTCCATTGGTAACCCCAGCCAGTTCTGGCTCGAAGAAGTCCTCATGCAGAGCGGCGGCCCACGAGCCAGGACCCCTGACAGAGCCTTTCCCGAATCGAGACCTCCCTAAGTGCGTGAAGGTATCTGCCCGGCATGCTTGGGGCACTTTGGAAGCGTTTACGCGTACCTACATCTTTCAGGAGGGCAAAAAAAAACACAGACACAATTAATCGTCGACTCCCAGGAAAATATGGGAAAATATGGGAATTGGGCGGGAAGACAAAAACCCAGAAAATATGGAAAAATATGGGGAATATTGTTATTTGTGTGTATTTATTTGTGTGTCCTGGGGCCCCTTCAATCTTTCTTTCTGCCCAACCGCACCAGTTGCCCCGAACACATGCGTGAGGAACACACTTGCGACGGCAGCGGTGGTCACTTTCCGTCGCCCGAATTGTCCAATCGATGGCATCGGTCCGCGAGCCAGAGGAGCAGGCAGGTTGTTCTTGCAAGCGTCCTTTCCACACACATGCACACCCTTTCTCTCTCTCCCACTCTCTCTCTCTCTCTGTCTCTCGCCTTGCTCGTCTCACCCATTCTGCGCAGGGGCTTGCGTGCGAAGTCGTTTGCGGCTTCTTTCCCGATGCCAGACCCGTGGCGTTGTGAGGGCCTTGCCGGAAAATATTGGCATCCCCGCTGCCGATGCCACTGCGGAATGTGAACAGCGCGCGGTGGTATGCCGCCTTGGAAAGGTTCCCGGGAGGAGCAGACCCATGTAAGGTCCGATTCGATCCGCGCGGATACCGTACGGAATCCGTTCAAGATTCCGGCACTTTTGGTGACATCACGTTGTAACCCAGCGACAGCACGTTGCAACCCAGCGAGCGTGCACACGAAAGCAGCTCGAGACCTGGACGGCGAACCACGCGATGCCCGCTCCCTCCCCGCCTGCTGCCGTTGCTGCGCCCCTCCCTCTTCCCCTCCCTCTCCTCTCGGGGGCGGAAAAGAGGGGGGTGATGACTATAGGGGGGGGGATATCATGCCGTGGGCCATGATATTTCCCCAGATTTCATGGCGCCTCTTCTTATTTCATTACGTCCCTGGCCCCCCCGCCGGGCCGCGCACATGCCGCCAGTCATGATTTGCACCCCCCCTCTTGGACACCCCCCTCTTGGCCGCTCCCGATCCTCTCCCCCCCTTCCCACAGACAGGCGAACTGCGACGTGGGCCACGGCGGTGTAGGTTTCGGTGGTGCGGGAGCGCGTGGCTCTCGCGCCTTCCTACAACATCGCTGCGTCGTGTTCGCTCGACTCGTTCGCAGAGTGGCTCGTGGCTTCATGCACGGCTGGTCCCCTGCATCACCGTTACTCCAGATTTCGTAATAAAGGGAGGGGGGTCTCATTTCGGGGGGGGGTCTCTTCCAGGCTATCTTTGAGGGCCTGGGGGGGTCTGGGGACGATGTTTTGGAGGGTTCTCCCACGGGGGAGGTCTGAAAAGGCTTGTCTTGGAGGGTCCAGACCCCCTCCCTTTCATTACGAGATCTGGAGCAAGCAACATCGCCGGTGGCCCGCCCTCGGTCTTCCCCTTCCTCTCCTTCCCCTCCTCCCCCGGCACGGCGCCGACCGTCGCCGCGGTGGCAGCACGAGGGCACCCGAGGGGGAGGGAGTGGCCAGAAGCCTACCGCCGTGGTCCCCACGACGCGAGCGCTGGAGGCCACAGACATCGATCCTGGACTCGTTCGGGGGAGCTTCCTGGCCGGAATCTCGAGGCGGATCCGGCCGTGGTGGCGAGGGGCGCCCTGGAGGCCCAAAGAGGGGGAGACGGCAAGCTGGAGTCTGAGCATCGATCCTCGAGCTTTCGATGCTCGATTCTCGTCTGGGCCCGAACCTGGACGAGCCTTTGAGAAGGCTCGGGCATCCCAGTGCCGTCCGCGCCTCGCGCTCTGGGGGCTCAAGAGACGGGGGTCATCAGTCAGAGCGCCGGGTCATGCAGGATCCTGCGGGGCCAGGGGTGCATCGACCCGGGCTTGGGTGCAGGATCCTGCAGAATCTTGCACGTTCCTGCAAAGCCAGACTGACCCGGGCTTGCACTGACACCCAGGTCAGTGCTTCCCCGACACGGTATCGCGACGGCGGTGGCCGAGTGGTTGGGGCAGGAGGAGGAGGAGGAGGAGGAGGAGGAGGAGGGAGGAGGAGGAGGAGAGGAGGAGGGGGGGAGGAGGGGGCAGGAGGGGAGGAGGAGGAGGAGGAGGAGGAGGAGGAGCAGGAGGAGGAGGACCCCAGTCAGGGCCCTCCTACATTCCTGCATTTCGAGGCGAGGTGCTCACGAGATCCCCGACGCTTGGCAGCCTCCCCCCGCCGCGGAGCTCGAGGGCAGCCGGCCGGCGGCTGCGCGGCCCCGCCAGAGGGGGCATGGCGGAGCGGGGCGCGGCGCCCGAGGAGTCGGGTCCAGTTCCTTCCCCTCCCCTCCTTCCCAGGCCCCCCTCTCGCTCCTCCTCCTCCTCCTCCTCCCTCCTCCTCCTCCTCCTCCTCCTCCTCCTCCTCCTCCTCCTCCTCCTCCTCCTCCTCCTCCGCCTCCGCCTCCGCCTCCGCCTCCTCCGCCTCCGCCTCCTCCTCCTCCTCCTCCTCTTCCTCCTCCTCCTCCTGCTCCTCCTCCTCTCGGAGGTGGACAGACCTCCTACCCTGACACGTCCATTAGCGAATGTGCCGTTTTCGGTTCGCGAGAGGGCGTCGCGGCCGTCATTTTTGCGGGTCCGGGTCCGTCGGTTTCGGTCCCAGGCCGTTTTCATTAAAGGGTGGTTTATTAAAATGGAGGTTTATATACCGCTTATCCTCCTCGTCCTGACCTCCTCCTCCTCGTCCTCCTCCTCTTCCTCCTCTTCCTTCTTCGCCTCGTTATCGTCCTCCTTCTCTTCCTATTCCTCCTCTTTCTCCTCCTGCTATTCTTCCTCTCTCCGTAGCCATGTTTGGCTCAGGCATGGCGCGCGCTCGCTGGGCTGGCATCGGCCGGTCGCCCTCCTCGGGCGGCTTTCTCCAAACAGGCAGCCGCGATGGGGTCGCCCGAGACTCGCGAGCAGCTGGCAACGCTTCCGGTGGCGCAGGCCGCGTTCGGCGCGGTCCGGGCGGCGGTGGCATGCCAGGCAGGTGCGAAGGCCTTCGCCACGGCGGTTGCGGCTGCGGCGCGCGGCGCCGCTCAAGGGGCGGGCGCATGCGCTGCAGGCGGCGACGCTGACGGGAGCGAGGTGGTGCAGCTGGCGAGGGTGCTCGATGGGGTGTTCGAGGCAGGCCAGGTTGCGACGCCCGTCACGATCCAGTCCGCTAAGGAGGTGCTGCGGGCAACGAGTGCGCCCAAGCTGGCTTCCCGCGTCGGGAGGTTGAGCAAATTGCGCAACGCCAAAGGCCATCCAGACGTGGGGCTCGAGAGGGAGGTCCGGGAGCATCTCGAGGGTTACCAGCTGGAGACAAAAGGAACTGAAGCAGGTGGCGAAGGTCGTCGCCACCGTGAAGGACGATGACGGGACCAGCAAGGCGGTGCAGCACGTGGATGCGCAGTCCCTGTTGCAAGAGGCGCAGCGGGCGGCAATGCAGCTGGAGGAGAAGAATGTGGACCAGCTGGAGGGCAAGATCGTGCAGCTCCAGATTGAGAAGGACGAGTTCCAGCGCAGGATGGACATGGCCTTCTCGGAGCTTGCGCAGCACGTCAAGATCCAGGAGGGCAAGAGCGACGAGTACCACCAGAAGATCGAGCAGCTGGAGGTCACGATCGTGAAGCTCCAGGAGGAGAAGGGCGAGCACCAGCGCGCTGTACGAGAAGGAGATCAACACCTCGGCGGGGCTCACTCAGAAGGTGCAGCACCAGGGGGCCAGGATCCAGAGATCAGCAGCGTGCGCAGCAGTATCGGCACGGCCAGCCCCCTCATCCAGAAGGCGCATTCGTGCCTCCCGATGTCTGATGAGCAGGACTCGTTCGAGGAGGCCTTGTTCTATCTGAGGCGGGCGGGCTCTGGAACTGAAGACTAGTGGCTTGAGCAAGCAGGTGCGAAAGTTGACAAAAGGGTAGCCGCGGCGGCACGCCCTTGGGGGGTGCTGGGCCCGATGAAGTTGCCCGCGAGGCAAGCATGCCAGCACATGTCCTGAGAGCGCCTTGGGGCTCGGAAAGAAAGAGTCCCTGGGGGGCGCTGGGCCCGATGCGGTTGCCCCCAGGGCAAGCAAATCAGCGCCTGCCTGCTGCCGCAACATGCGATGGCCGTGCATTGGGCAACTTGCAGCGCGTATGGTATCATTCCAATAGTTCCTCACGGCTGGCAGTCTGGATTATTGGCTCGATGTTGATCTTCGTCGCTGGTGTTATCCACGTGGCGCCGTGGAGGCGTTTCGGCGCCAATTTCCCGAAGTACATGCACTTCGCCATTGTTCCTCTTCGGAGGGCGCGACATCCTCGGAAGTGCTCGCGCTGGCGCCCCCGCGCCCCCGCACGCGGCGGTTCGGCCCTCGGGGCCAACCCTCGTCTCGCGGCCCGGCCTACCGATCTTCCCTTTCTCCCTGGTCCTCGTCGTCCTCTTCGACGTCCTCCTCGCCCCCCTCCTCCTTCCTCCTTTTCGCCCTCGTTCTCCTCCGCGGCCATTTTGACTCAAGGGGCGTGCCCCTGAACTCCCCAACCCCGCCCAAGCTGGCAGAGTGCCTGTATGGTGGCGCGATGCCCCAGTGCCCTTTGGAGCGAGCCCAGCCCCCCCCCCCCCCCGCCGCCCCCCAAAACCGCGCCTGCGATGTCTGGCGAGGACGCGCCTCTCACGGCGTCTGGCACGAAGATCTTAAAGTTGAAGTTCGCGACGGGTGCGGACCAGCATGCCAAGGAAGCCGCGGAGCCCATCAGGGAGACCATGAACGCGGCCCACGCGCAGATCGTTGACCCCACCAATGAGGACACGGGGATCTTCACGAAGACGAGCGAGCGCATGTCCGCGCCAGAGAAAGCCGATGGCATCTCTGCTGCACCTGTCTCGGGTTGGCGCAGAGTGATCGCGCGAAGCTTCCCTGATCCATCGGCTGCCTCGACGGCGGCTGCATTCGCGCTTTCGGAAGCGCGCAAAGTCTGGATTGGCATGTGGCCACGCCCAGTCCCAGCCCGTACTCGCAGCGTTAATTGGGAAAGCATGGCAACAATATTCCCCATGCGCGACAGAGAGCACCGCCGAGTTCCACGCAGTTTCCCAGTTCTGCTTTCTCCCGACGGCCGAGAAGGCGAAGGAGTGCAAATTGCTGGCGAGTGGCACCTCGATGACGCGGGTGGGCCCCCGCGCGCAGGAGCAGTGCCCGATCCGTCTCTTCGGCGACCCATCCGTAGACGTACCAGCTGAGCAGAGTGACAGTGTTCGAAGCACTACAGACTCGTCAGACAATTGCTTCCGCGCGACCGCACGCAGGGCCAGCAGTACAAGAGCAGCGTCGACGGTTTCAAGAACATCCTGTCCACGACCGACGGCGACGGCACGCAAGCGCTAACCGCGATAAACATAAAAATCCTTGACACGTTCACGTTTCACCCTGTGGGCGGCGAGCTTGCAGAATGGTGCAGCTCCTGGCAGGGGGCCGAGGCTCTCGCCCCCGAAACCAGCAAGGAAGCTTCACGAGGCCCACCCCAGTGCGACAGGTGGGTGCGAGCCTGAGCATAGAGGTCTCGTCTCTGCACTGCCGCATGCGCCCCCAGACCTGTTCTTACCCGATCAGGTCTTAAGCATTTGCACCCGGGAAGGTCAGGCACGCTTACTCGATCCATTCCCTGGGCAATCGTAGTCGGCCCACTTCCTTCCAAGGTCCTTCGGGAGCTCGCGAGGCGCCGCGCGGTGGCGCGTCTCCAGGAAGTCCACGGGCGCCTGGGCGATCTGGAAATTATTCGGGGGGACCTCCTGAGATCGAGGTCGTTCGCCTGGTGCGAGTAGGGCCGACAGCGCCGGTGGTGCGATTGCTTTCATCAACCACTCTGCGGGGTCCTCGTTTGACGGACACTCGCGCGCGGAAGTCGCTGCCGGTTGGCGCCCTGCGCTCGGGCTCTGGGGCCCGCGTGGCCAGCTGCAGATCGCCGACGTTCAACTTGCGCCGGACTAGAGCGAGGAACGCGCAAAGGCGGTGCATTACTCTCTGCGCGCCCACCTCCGCCAAATTGTTCACCGCCGTTCTCCTTGCTGGCGAGTCCTGTATCTCTGTGGCAGGCGAAAGTAGATTCGTGGTGGGAGTTCGAGAGACTCTTGCAGCGTTCTCGCGGATTGCCAAGCAGTTCGACATGATCTCCTCCTCCTATTGGGGATCTGGTCAACATCATTATACTCAGCGTTCGACTGTTCGCTCTGACCCGGGGGGCTTCGCCAGAATGGATCGCGCGCCAACGAACCCCCCCGCGCCGATCGTTTTCGATTTCAGCCCGCTCTCGACTGCGGACCTACGACGTCAGCGATCGCGATCTCCCCTCGGACCATGCCCCCGTTCATCTAGTGATTCATCTAGTGCTCCAGACTGCGAAGGTGCGCGCGACTATGTTATTCCCCCTTCGCGCTTTGGATTGCGCGGCATCCGCGGTTTCTGCCGAGTTCCATCGCGCTGGCCGAGGCCAGCGAGTCCAGCGACCAGACCATCCCACGGTTGCCACCGAAGAGGTCAGGGACCTCATGCACGCTGCCGCCAGGGAGGTCAAGTTCTTCGCGGATGAGAACGGGGCCGGATGTAGTAGCCCATCCAGGCCCGCCCAGCGTCTCAAATCCCTCAGGGCCCATCGAGATGACAAACCGTCGGCTGGCCCGTCGGGCCGCTTCTGGGTTGGATGGAATCGCCTCGTTCTGCGACTGTGACGCGATGAACTGGGCGGATCTGCCTGGCTTCCTAGAGCGGCTTCGGCAATTCATTCTGCGGCATTTCGAGCTCGAAACAAATCAGGCGCGGATGGGGCCCCGAGTTCGGCCCCCAACAAAGGGCAGTCACCCTGCTAGGATGTGTCGCCTGCGCGCGGCCTGGGCGAGGACCCGCCCGCGCATTTTCCCGGCGGAGGTGATCGCGCCAGATGGCCAGCGCGCCTCAGGGCCAGATGGGAGGGCCGGCCTGCTTGCCGAGCGTTGGGGTTCTGTTCTTGCGAACGCGCCGCGCCCAGTCGCCAGTCGCCCCGAGCTTCTGGATTGCTGAGCCCCAGTAGATGACAACGAGGGACAATGCATTAGACCACCACATCCCACGATTGGATTCTTTCAGATGCAGAATTTACCGGCCTCATTCAGCGGGGAAAAAATTGGCCCCCAGGCCTGGCGGGATCTGTTTTTTTTCGGGATGGAAAGCCATCGGTGATGTGGGATGCGAGACGCTGCATAAACTATATCGCTACCTCCTCAGTTGCCAGCCGCTGTCTGAGACTGGGAATGAAGCGAGACCCCCCAGGGCACCGTGTCTAGGACTGGGGCTGAAGCGAGACCCCGATCGCCACCCGTCTTTCATTGTTGAGCAACACAGATAGCAACATCACATCGGCCGCTATCGCCCGACCGCGCAACGCCGTCGCCGTCGACGTAGCGGGTGGTTCGCAATTGGTTTCTGGGCCGTCGCTCATCGATAACCTCGTCGAGCTCTATATAGCTCGGCAGGCTCGAATATGATGGTTCCAAGCTATTTGACATTCGACGGGCCTCGCCGTCGGTCTCCCGCGACTGGATCAAGGTTGTGCTTGTGCGTCTCCATTTGCCTCCTTGCATCCCCTTCGCGATTGAGGCGCTGCATGGGGACCTCTGGACCACGGTGCCCTTTCCAGGCTCCAAGGGCGTCGGCTTCTGGGCGGCTCGTGAAATGAAGCCGGGGCGTCCGACGAGCGGGGTCTCATTCGTCAGTATTATCCATCCAGCGCGCGAGTGAAAAGGCACCAGCAAAGTTACACATATCTTGTACCAGCTTGCAGCGACGACATAGTGCTTGCGGCGAAGAACTCGATGGCCACTTTGCCCGCGGTCGCGCGCGAGCTCGCCCTGGCTGGCACGTGGGCGGGTCTCGGGCTGAACCTAGAGGAATGACGCATCATGGTGCTGCGTGTTCCAGATGAGGAGACGGTAGCGAGGTCGCTCCGCGCCCAGCGGCCCAAATTCAACATCCAGCAGTCCAGTTTAGATCGCGGCTTGAACTTGGGTGCGATCGCGGAGAGGGGCGGGCACTATCGTAGGTGGCAGTATCCTGTGAATACTTGTTCGACAGATGCACGTGCATCGAGACCCTGGAACTCGGCCTGATTGCGTCGCTCACTGCATTTGACATGTTTGCCTTCCGGGCGTGCTCCCACGCGGCCCAGTGCCACGAGCCGGGACCGCCCGTTCTGGCGAAGGCTCGAGAAGGCGTTCAGCGTTTGGCGAACGCCCCGAGGTACGCGCTCGCCCCAGTTTCTCTGATGACCATGAAAAAGATTGGCCGCGAGAGTGAGTCCGTGGACGTCCGCGGCGCGCGTCGGGCCGCCCTCCTCCGCAGTGCGCTCCGCTCGAAGGCACCCCGAGAGATGTCCAGTTGGCATTTCCCGCCGGCCAAGAGTATCTTTGCCCACGCGTTCAGAGCTCATCAGCAACCCGCGGGCCTTCCTCGGTTTCCGCAAGACGTGGCCCCCAAGCTTTTATTGAGCAAGAGTTATGGTTTATGTGAAACTGGGGCTTTCCCGAGTGAAGGTAGCCACGCGCTGATCCTTCCCAGGCTCTCTCATTGGATCCCAGAGGCCACGGGGAAACACGTGGATTGGATTTTCTCGAGGTGGAGTATGATAGTCGGACAGATGCCCCCGTCAATTGTTACAGCTGTAACCCATACTTGGTTCAACACTTGGCCTGCGAGTCGTAGATTGCGTGGCGGGGGGCAGGTGCGCCGTCTAGGGTGCGTGTGTGTGAATATGGGCGTGGATTGCATCGCGCATTATTCCAGGTGCCCGCACGCGCCTCCTCGCTCCTCGGCTGGTTTCCTCCCCTCGCTCTGGTCTCGCGTGGGTTCCCACTCCTGCTCCTGGAATGCTGTAACTATTGATCTGGTTCGTCACGCTCATAACACGACTAGAGCACGTGAGCAAAGACATCCAGTTTTTATCTCGAAGATGCGAGGAGCTAGGCTACGACGGGGGGCCAGGCGCAACAGCCACGTCAGGGAAATGGTGCGGAGGTAGCTGATGACCGCAAGGACTGCCCCCGCTCCACCGCGTGTTCCTCCTGCTCATTTTCTTCTTCCTCCTCCTCCTCCTCCTCCTCCCTTTCCTCCTCCTGCTTGTTCTCCTCCTCTCCCTCCTCCTTCTCCTCCTCCTCCTCCTCCTCCTCCTCCTCCTTGTCCTCCTCTTTTTCCTCGTCCTCCTCCTCCCTCTCCCCCTCCCCCCCCCTCCTACTTCTCCTCTCTTCCTCCTCCTCCTCTTCTTCCTCCTCCCCATCCTCCCCCTCCCCCTCCTCCTTGTCCTCCTCCTTTTCCTACCCTACCCCATCCTCCTCCTCCACCTCCTCCTCCTCCTCCTCCTCCTCCTCCTCTTTGTTTCCCTCCTCTTCCTCCTCCTCCTCGTCCTCCTCCTCCGCCTCCTCCTCCTCCTCCTCTCTCCCCCCTTCCTCCCCTCCTCATCCCTTGCACCTCGATCTTCGATCCTCGATCCTCCTCCTCCTCCTCCTTTTCTTCCTTGTCCTCCTTTTTTTTCTCCTCCTCCTCCTCCTGTTCGATTTTCCCTCCATTCTTTTCCGACTACAGAATTCCTCCCTGTCGCGCCCGCTGACGTGTCGGTAGGGCGGGCTGCGCGTTCCGCCTGAGAATCCCCGCCATTGATGATCTTGAAATTTGAACTTTGCATTCGCTTTACGGTTGGTGGGCGGGTGGTTTTCAGAATGTGGAACCCGCGTTAGCGCTGCGCACAACGTTTTCACCACTTTCAAAGGTTCGCGTAGTCGAAGTCCCATGAACGGTGTTCTGGTACTTGCAAGGACTCAACAGTCACATTGATTCGTGGCGTTTAGGTCCCCATAATGGGTTGTTTGGAACGGTTTAGGATTGCCAGGACGCAACAGTCATGTGGATCCGGAATTGTTTTTTACACGATTGACTATTTTCCGGTGATTACCTTCTCATCGGCCACATTCGTTTAGAGACTTATGAGCAGGGAAGCAAGAGGGGGGGTTGATTGCAACATCGTTATGGTCCGCCTCATCCGGCGGCGGACGCAGTCCTGGACCGCGGAACGCGGTCCAGCTCCTCCTCCTGCTCCTCATCCTCCTCCCCCCGCCCACTCCAGTCTTTGTCCTCATGAATAACTTGCCCCTGTCGCACCCGTAGGACAGTTTTTAGTGCGGTCTGGGCGTTTCGCCTTGGACTTCCTCACCATGTATGACCCTGAAGCTGCAACATTAACAAGTGTTTCCTAGATGGAGGGCGGGTGGTTTTCAGAATGTGGCTGTCGCCTTAGCGCCGCGCACATGTGTTTTTCTTTCTTCTTTCAAACTATGCAAGAGTTTGACGGTTTGAGGGCGGTTTTTTTTTAAACATGTGGTTCTCGCTTTAGCGCCGCGCGCATTCGTTGTAAAGCATTGCAAGAGTTTCACGGCTGTCCACGATCAGAGTGCCAGAAATTGTGTTTTGGAAGGATTCAGGATTATGAGAGCGCAACAGTTAAGTTGATCTTCTGTTTTGAAGTCCCAGGGATGGCTTTTTGGCACGATTGAGGATCGCCAAGGCGCAACAGTCAGGTTGATCCGTGGTGTTGGAATCCCGAAGGCGATGTTTTGCCATGCGTCAGGGTCTTCAAGCGGTTGTCTTCCAACCAGGCAGTTCCCTTAGTGGAGATGAACCCTTGTAGAGTCATGTGAAGAGGGAGCTTGGAGGGAGGGTTTTATTTCAACATCGTTGATGGTTCTTGGGTTTACACTGGTCCCTCCTCCTCCTCCACCTCCTTTTCCTCCTCTTCTTTTTTCTCCTCCTGCTCCTCCTCCTCCTCCGGCCCATTCCCCCTCGCTCTCCCCGCCTCCCTCCTCCCCCTCCCTCCCCATCATCCTTCTCCTTCTCGTCGGTACGCTCGAAACGGGTATGGAAAGACTGGGCACGAAGACGGACAGCAGGCCTTGCCCATTTTGAACCGGACTCGCTGTCGGCGTTGTCGCGGACGTTGCCAATCTTAGACAGAAGGGCGCCTGCCCAACGCTGCCCCTGTCGGTGCTAAACAACATCTGCTGCTGGGCATCGTGCACATTTGTTCCTTAGCCAACTCGGGCGTGCCAAGGTACGGCGGGAGGCGACTCCCAGATTGCCCTCGTCGATCCCCAGACATGATCGCGCCGTGAACAAAACACGACGGTAGGTTTCTGGTCATGTTCGGTTTCCAGGAGCCCTCGCCAGGCCCGGGAACCGTCAGACAACGGCTCGGGATGAAAAAGATGTTCTGGAGAAAGGATCGGATCTCCGGGGACCCCGTTTTTTTTGTTCCCTCCTTGGGGCAATAGCTGTGCAACGGCACAATGAAACTGTCACGGAATACCTCTTGGAGGTGGTGACCATGTCGAAAAGTCAGAAGAACAGTTAAATGCTCGCGGCGAGAGAACCAACCACATGCAGTTGCTAGTATCGCGAAGCAGACGAGACGACGGAGGGGGGCCACTAAACACGTGTAGCAGAAGCATGCGAACGTCGCCATTGGGGCTTTCGGTGCAGCTCCCCATGGGGTCACGAAACGAGTGAGGGGTGCGCCGAAATTTGCGGTGCGGACGCATGTGAACGTCGCCACTGGGACCTTCGGTGGAGCTACCTGTGGAGCCACGAAACGTGGGAGTTGTGTGCGGAAATGTGCGGCGGGGACGCATGCGAGCGTCGCCGTTGGGGCCTTCGGTGGAGGTCCTTATAGCCCTGCGAAACGTCTGATGGGTGTGCCGAAATGTGCAGCGCGGACGCATGCGAACACACCCACAAGGGCCTTCGGTGGAGCTCCCTGAGGGGTCACGAAACGTGTAGGGGTTCTGCTGAAATGTACAGCGCGGACGCATGCGAACACAGCCACAGGGACCTAGCTCCTTGTGGGACCACGTAGCGTGTGAGGGGTGTGCCGAAATGTGCGGCGCGGGCGCGAGCGATCACAGCCACAGGGGCCTTCGGTGAAACTCTCTGTGGGGCCAGGAAACGTATGAGGGGTGTGCCGGACTGTGCGGCGCGGACGCAGGTGACCACAGCCATTGTAGTTTGAGGTGGAGCTCCCTATGAGGGTCACGAAGCGTGTGAGGGCTGTGCTGAAATGTACGGCGCGGGCGCATGCGAACACAGTCATTGGCGCCTTAGGTGGAGCTCACTGTGGGACCACGCAACGCGTGAGTGGTGTGCCGAAAGGTGCGGCGCGGACGCATGCGAACACAGCCACAAGGGCTTTCGGTGGAGCTCCCTGTGGGGCCACGAAACGTGTGACAGGTGTGCCGACATGTGCGGCGCGGACGCATGCGGCCGGAATGCGCGGCGCGGACACATGCGAACACAGCCACTGGTACCTTGCCACTGGGACCTTCGGTGGAGCTCCCTGTGGTGCCACAAAACATGTGAGGATTGTGCTAAAGTATGCGAAGCGGGCGCATGCGAACGTCGCCACTGGAGCCTTGGTGGAGCTCTCTGTGGGGCCACGAAACGTTTGAGGGGTGTGCGAACACAGCCACTGTGGCCTTCGGTGCAGCTCCTTGTGGGGCCATAAAACGTTTGAAGGGTGTGCCAAAGTTTGATCCTATCCCGCACAACGTGCCAATGTCTGCAGACTTGCATGCACTTCTGGATTAGTGTATCAGCCAGGTGGCTACATCTACGTAAACAGGGAGCCCCGTCTGCGTGACGCGTATCGAGCACGTCGGCCATGGTCCTCCCCCTGCTCCCATTACGAAGCGCCTCCCGACTTGCACCCAGGTACGATCCGAACCAATATAAGAACTCGCCACCGCGTCCACCCGGTCTTCGGCCTACCCAGGTTTGGGCTTAGCCTGATACATTCGACGCAGAACTTCGCTCATTGCCATCCCCTCTGATAGTAGCACTCTGAGGTGTTCGACCACACTGCCCGCAACCGTCCATCTCTCGTGCAGAAGACTTCGCGAATCCGCCAGAAACCACCGAAGATCGCCGAAGACTATCAGAAGACCTACAAACACCGCCCGAGGTTGAGGGCAACAGGGGCGCATGGTCGAAGGAGTGTGGATTCCTTGTGGGTCTTCAATCCAGGAGATGCGACGTCATGAAGTTTCCCAACCATCTGTGGCGTTGGGTCCTCGCCTTGAAGAGACAGCGCCCCGTGTCTTACTCCTTCATCCTTCCCCTCGTCCCCTCCTCGTCCTCCTCCTCCAATTTCTCCTCCACCTCCTCCTGTTCGATCTCAGCTCACCCTGCGCCGCTCATACTGGCTCACCCCTCACACATTTCGTGGCCTCATTGGGAGCTCCACCGAAGGCCCCGGTGGCAGCGTTCACATGGCGGCCCTTCGCACGTTTCGTGGCCCTTTAGGGAGCTCCATTGGAGGCCTCAGTGGCAGCGTTCGCATGGCGGCCCCGAACTCATTTTGGCACACCCATCACGCGCTTCGTGGCCCCATAGAGAGCTCTGCCGAAGGCCCCAGTGGCAGGGTCCGCATGCAGTTCCACCCCAAGGGTGCTCCGCCGAAGGCCCCAGTGGCAGCGTCCGCAGGTCCGCCTCCATTTCGGCGCACCTCATCACATGTTTCGTGGCCCCATAGGGAGCTTCACCGAAGGCCGCAGTGGCAGGGTCCGCATGCAGTTCCACTTCCATTTCGGCGCACCTCTCACGCGCTTCGTGGCACCATAGGGAGCTTCACCGAAAGCCGCGGTGGCAGGGTCCGCATGCAGTTCCCCCACCACTTCGGCGCACCCCGCACACGTTTCATGGCGCCGTAGGGTGCTCCACCCAAGGCCCCAGTGGCAGGGTCCGCGTGCAGTTCCGCACCCATTTCGGCGCACCCCTCACACGTTTCGTGGCCTCATAGGGCGTTCCACCCAGGGCCCCAGTGGCAGCGCGCATGCAGTTCCACCTCAATTTCGGCACCCCTCACACGTTTCGTGGCCATAGTCTGGTCCACCGAAGGCCCCAGTGGCAGAATCCGCACGCAGGTCCACCCCCATTTCGGCGCACCCCGCACACGTTTCGTGTAGGGTGATCTACCGAAGGCGGCACCAGTGGCAGCGCTCGCATGCAGTTCCACCCTTCATTTCGGCGCACCCCTCACACGTTTCGTGGCCCCATAGGGAGCTCCGCCAAAGGCCCCAGTGGCAGCGCCCGTACGCGGTTCCACCCTGCATTTCGGCACACCCTGCGTTTCTCAACCGATTCCTCCAGTGGCAGCGTCCGCATGGCGTACCCGTGCCAATTTTGGCACACCCGCCACTTGCGTCGTGGCCCCAGAGAAAGGTTCACCGAGGACGATATCCACAATTGCGTTACTCACAACTGCACATGGCTGGGTCCTGCGCCTGAGTAATTCCACTGCGGGATTCCAGGAAGTCCCGACCCGGTTTCTAACCCCGAGTCGTTTTTCTGACGGCCCCCGGATTCGGCGAGGGTCTTTGGAGGCCGAGAACTGCGAAAACCGCCCGTCGTGATTTTGTCCGCGACGCGCACATGTCTGGGTGGGTACAGTCGGGGCCCTGAAGAAGGAACCCTTTTGGTTGGGGAGGGGCCCCGCGCTCCTCAGGTGCTTCACAGCTTGCCTCAGGTGCTCCCTATGCTCCCGATCGGGAATCGAAGTTCATCTCATGGAACAAAAAGGGGCCTCGCTCCTAACTCAGGGTCCCTTCGGTCCGCGCCCCCCCGACGGTGTTCGCTGCAGTGACTCTGCCGCGGCAGGCCGCGCGCCGGCGCCTCGAGCTGTGCGCGCGCCTCCCCGATGGGGCCAGCGTGTTCGTCCCGGTTTTCCGTGCTCGATGGCCCCCCCCCCCCTTCGGGGGCGGAAAAGAGGGGGGTGATGACTAGGGGGGGTGGATATCATGGCGCGGGCCATGATATCTCCCCAGATCTCATGGCGCCTCTTCTTGTTTCATTACGTCCCTGGCCCTCCCGCTGGGCCGCGCACATGCCGCCGGTCATGATTTGCACCCCCCCCTCTTGGACACTCCCCTCTTGGCCGCTCCCGACCCCCCGGGGCCCGAGGGCGGGGCCCCGGAGATGCCGCCATCGAGGACGAGCGCCCTGGGCCGAAAGAAAAAAAAAAAAAAAACTCGGAGATTTTGACAGACCTCCTGCCCCGACGCGTCGATCAGTGGTTCGGCCGTTTTTGCTTCGCGAGGGGGGCGTCGCGGCCGTCATTCTTTTGCGGGTCCAGGCCCGTCGGTTTCGGTCCTGGGCCGTTTTCACTGATGGGAGGTTTACGAAAGGGGTGTTTGTCCGCCGCCGAAAAGCAGCCCGTCGGAAATTTGGGTACGTGGGTATTCTGCTAGACCTCCGAGATGGGATCAGAGCAGAGGGGGTCGGGAGGATCGCGCCGCAGCCCCGATGCATCGGCGATGCGGCTCCATGTGAAGCCCAGCTTTCTCCGCGTCGACGTTGTCAGTGCATCTGATGCATCTACGACGACGGCGATGCATCGCACGTGGATTGCCGATGTGTTGTCGATGCGGTGCGACCCTCCGACTCCTTCTGGAGGCCTCTATCGGTAGTCTAGACGCTTCGCGTAACCTCAGCAGCCCATCCAGAACGATGCCCAGGCGAGTTGCCCTGATCAGAGATGTGGAGATGCATGCTTTGAGTAAAGGGCAGGGGAAGCAGTCATAGCCCAAGAGGGGGAGGATGGAGGAGTAATCGGGAAGAGGAGGGGAAGGAGAGGAGAGGGAGGGGAGGCGGAGGAGGAGGAGGAGGAGGATGAGAGGAGGAGGAGGAGGATGTGAGAGGAGCAGGAGGAAGAGGAGGCAGGAGGAGGAAGCGGAATAGGCGGATGAGGGAAGAGGAGCAGCAGGAGGAGGAGGAGGAGCAGGGGGAGGCAGCCAGCAGGAGGGCAGGAGAGAGGAGAGAGGAGGAGGAGCGAGCAGCAGGAGGAGGAGGAGGAGGAGAGGAGGAGCAGAGGAGGAGGAGCAGCAGGAGAGGAGGAGGAGGAGGAGGAGGAGCAGCAGAGGAGGAGGAGGACGAGGTGGAGGAGCATGAGGAGGAGAGGGAGGAGGAGGGGAGGAGGAGGAGGAGGAGGGGGCGGGGGAGATGGACTGCAAACGGCAGGCCGCGCTGGCGCCCGGGCCTCTCGCCCCTCGCGCGCGCGCCCCGGGGCCACAGGGCGCCGCGGCGGCCGGGGGAGACGGCGCCGCGGCGGCCGCGGAGGCGCCGCGCCGGCCCCGCGCCGGAGCGCACGCCGATGCGGTGGGTCGGAGCCTGTTTCTTTTTAGACTCTGGCAAGTTTACTTGCATGGACGGGGGGGGGGGCTGAGCCTGAAGCAAGCCCGGGGGGGGGGGCGCGGAAATCACGCAAGTCGAAAGGCACTTGCACGCTAGTATTCGCTTGAAGAGGGGCTAGGGGGGGGGGGGGGGGCGAACGCCATGCAAGTAAACTTGCCCGAATCCCCCCAAAAAAGCGCAGGCCCTCGGGTTCTCGTCGGGGCTCGTCGGGTCCGGGTTCTCGTCGTGGGTCTGGCTCTCGTCGGGACCCCTTCGGTTCAGGAAACAAGCATGATGGGAGGTTCGATTCCCCAGAAAATATGTAGGAAAATATGGGACGTGGGGGGGGGGGGGAGACAGAGACCCAGAAAAGAGATGAAGATAGGGGGGATCTTTTTATGTGTGTGTATTCATTTGTGTGTCCTGGGGTCCCTTCATTCTCGTCGGGGCTCAAGAGAGCCAGACCCCTTCGGCTCATGAAAAAATCATAACGGGAGGTGAATTTGCCATAGTTTCGGCTGCCGGCGGCCCCCTCACGGGCCTCGGGGCCGTGACAAAAAAAGGACTCACGGGGAGAAACGGGTCCCGGGGAAGGGTGGAAGCCTCATCGGGGGTCGACGTCTTGAAAAAAGCATGACGTCGGGGGTCTGGGGACGGGGGTCCATGCAAACGGAGGTCCGCCAGAGCGCCAGATCCTGCAGGATCCTGCAGCTCCAGGGTCGCCTCGGCCCGGGCTTGGGAGCAGGACCCTGCAGGATCCTGCAGGATCCTGCAGGGCCAGGGTCGCATTGACCCGGGATCCTGCAAGATTTTGCAAGGCCCGACTGACCCGGCTTTGGATTGACCTGGGTCAGCAGATCCCCGATCTCGGAGGCCCAGAGCTTGGCACCAACACCAGGGTCGGCGGTTGCCTCCACCGAGGCCCAGAAGTCTCCAAAGTGTCGAAAGATTCCACGCGGCCGTTTTTCCTAGTTTTCGGCCCCTGGGGGCCCTCGCCGGGCCCCAGGACCGTGGAAATTGCCCAGGACAAAAACAGCCCTGTGGGAAAGGGTCGGGACTTCTGGGAGCCTTGTCTTGGCAAGGTCAAGACGCTGGATGATCCCTGGGCCTGGCCAGGGCTGCGCAGCAAGCCAGGTTGGCAGGGCGGGGGCCTAGGGACGGGCAGCGCAGGGCCAGGGGGCGAGACAGTTGCGTGATATCCGACCCCGACCCCAGGCCTCCCAGATGGGGTCCGAGCAGATGGGGTCGGAGGATTGCGCCGCATCGCCGATGCATCGGCGATGCGGCTCGATGTGGGGCCCGATTTTCTCCACGGCGGCGGCGCCGACACATCGCCGATGCATCGGCGATGCATCGCCGATGTATCGCCGGTGCAGCGCGATCCTCGGACCCCATCTATTCGGACCCCAGCTAGGAATCCACTGCCAGCCCAAACCTCCGGGTCGGTTTTCGGGGCATGGTTGGTTGTTGTTAAGGAGAGGCGCATTTCCCTTTCCAGCACGCCCCCGCTCTGCGGTGTAGACATGGTTCATACTTCACAGTGTTGCGACAGCGAGTTGCCAGGTTAGGTCCAACATGGGCAGTCCTGTCGTTTGTCTAGTGTGGGGGTCTCTTCACTACCAGGAGAGGCAGTGGAGAGGGATGAGGAGGCAGCCATTAAACCCAGCCAGATCAGGTATCCCCTGGTTTTGGTCTTGTGAGAGGAAGGGATACGCCACCTGAGCGACGAACAGGAGACGGGGTGGACTGAGCCGACATCCGCGCGCCAGATGCCCGCGCGAGGCCGCGCGTGGGCGCCCTCTTCTCCCAGTGCAGCGTGCAGCGCTGGCGGCCCAGCCGTTAGATCATCTCGCGCAAGTCTCGTGTCTTTTCGTCGCTCACCTGGCGACCCAGGTGGCCCCCCAGGGGGGGCCGGAAGGCCGATGTCTGCAAGGCGCTGCTATG
>CAUYUJ010017130.1:0-74926 GCA_963575745.1 Prorocentrum cordatum | reverse complement strand
AGAAGGCCTAGGCGACCGTGCCCCCCTGGGGTCGGAGGAGCGCCCTCCCGAATCGCCTATGCGCACCCGCGTTCAGGATCCTCACCCTCGGTGCGAACGAGATCATCAGGATCCGGCAGGAGCGACTGGACTTATTTGGGGGGGGGCCCTGCGGCGGCTCTGGAAGAGGCCGAGGAGGCCCTCCGTGCGCGGGCCCGCGGCGAGGTCCTCCCGAGGCTCTGGAGGCTGTGCCCCCCCCCCCCCCCCTTGGCAGCTCCATCGGCGAGGTCGCCGCAGGCGCCGAGCTCTCTGGCGGGGTGCCCCGGCGCGGGCTCCTCCCCACCTCCTCGGGCCGACGGCGCCCGCTCCCTCGGGAGGCTCTGCTCCGCGGGGCCCGCCGGGCGCAGACGGCGGCCCCCGCTGCGCCCCGGCCCTCGGGCGACCGGGCGACGCCGCCCTCGGGAGGGCCCGGGCCGAGTGCGAGGCCGGGCGGGCGTCGCAGGCCTAGAGGGAGACACCAGCACCAACAGCGGCGGTGTGCCTCCACCGAGGGAAGAAGATCCCGACCTCGGTGATGGTGGCAATGCTCATGGCTTCCAAGGTGGCCAGAAGATTGCCACAAACGCCGAAATCTAGGAGATCATCCTCCCCCTGTGGAGACAACCCCCTGTCTTGCTGTGGTGCCCATTTCCAGGCCTCCAAGGGCGGCGGGCCCGACCGGACTCCCTGGACCCCATCATGCAACGCGGCAAACACGGAAGCGCAAAACCGACGCAACCGAGGTGGCCCGACTCCTCCTCCTCCTCCTCCTCCTCCTCCTCCTCCTCCTCGATGGAGCAGCTGGACAAGGCGCGCGGCCCACTGTGTGTCCTGGCTAGGAGATTTGGAATCCGGGATGGTTCCGATTGCAGGCTGGTTGACGACTTCTCCGATTTCGGGCACAGCGGAACTTCGGCGACCTCCAGGAAATTCGACCTTCTAGGCATCGACGAGGTTGCTGCCGTGGCCAGGGCGCTTCTGTCATCGGTCGATTGGAGCACCGGCAGGGTGGAACTCGGGCCACATGGCGGACCGCCGATGGCGGGCCATGTGCACGCCAGCTGGACGTCTAATTATTTGCATCGCCTTGTTGGGCGATCGTCGGATCTCTGGAATGCGTCGAAAGCTGCTCGCCCGCCGGCCTTTTGTCGGCCACTTCTCGATCGCGGTCTGGAGCCCGATGTCGTAGACCCCCGAGCTGCATGAACTGAGAGCGCGCCTGTTCGGAGCACGCAATGTCGCATGGGGTTTAACTGGCTCGCCAGCTCGCCAGGGCGTCGCAGTGGGATACTTTACTAGATCTTCGATTTCGTGATGACGCATTCGTTTTATGATTTTCCGCAAGTCGAGCCTTGTGCCGCTGGCCACCTCGGCGGGGCGGAGGCGAATCTCAGGGCGTCCATGGACCTGTTGGGGTGGAAGCTGAAGGAGGACGATGGGAACGACGCTCCTTGCGACGCATCGTGCTCCATCTCAGGGGTCACTTGCGGTCTCGCCTAGGCCCCCGTCGACGCGTCTTCCGCCGCGCGGAACAGCGAGATCCGCGCCCCCGAGATCCTGCGAGCACTCCGCGAGGCGCAGGCAGTGTCCGGCAGGGCCGCCGCCGCGTCCGCGCGCGGGGGCGTTCAGCGCGGCCAGGGCGAGCTCCGGGGCGCGCTCGCCCGCTGGGGGGGTTCGACGACGACGACGACGAGGCCGAGTTCGATGCCCCATTGCTGATCTTTTCGAGCGGCGCCGTGGATGGCAAGGAGAGCGCGAGGCTCGCCGTCGGCGCGATGAGGTCTGGGAGCCGAAGAACGGCTCCCTGGGAGTTCGAGGAGAAGGAGGAGTTCGAGGAGGAGGAGGAGGAGGAGTTCGAGGAGGAGGAGTTCGAGGAGTTCGAGGAGGAGGAGTTCGAGGAGTTCGAGGAGGAGGAGTTCGAGGAGGAGGAGGAGGAGGAGGAGGAGGAGGAGGAGGATTGCTTCGGCCGCGAGGTTCCTCGCGCCCAGGCGGGGGCCCAGAGATCCGGCGCCCCAAAAAAGTCCCCTCGGCCGGCGGTGCCAGGACGCCGCCGAGAGCGCGCCCGGCTGGCCTCCGGGCGCAGCGGGCCCGGACTTCGAGGGCGACGGGGGCGCGCGCCATCGCCATGAAGGAGGCCCAGATCTCCGACGAGATGATCTTGTGCAATGCCGTCGGCTTGTCTCGACTGCGGCCCCGGGGTGCCGCTGTCGGGCCCCGGGGCCGTCAAGGATCGGCCCAGGACGGAGGCGCCTCCCCGGGGGAGGCGGCCGGGCTCTCTGCAGCCCCGCATCGATTTGGAAACGAGTCCCTGGCGGGAGCGGGCTGTGCTTGCCCTTCTCGGGCCCTGCAGGCCCTCCCCCTTTCCCTGGGCCCCGGGCCTCGAGGAGGCGAGCCAGGAGGAAGAGCTGGCCCAGGGGGAGCGCGGCTCGGGGATCCAGGGCCCGCTTCTCTCAGGATCTGCTTCCCTCGAGGAGGAGGAGGGGGAGGGCGTCGTCCCAGCAGCTGAATGTAGGAGGAGGAGGAGGAGGAGGAGGAGGAGGAGGAGGAGGAGGAGGGCCAGTTGAGGCAACGGCGGCGTTCCGCCTGGCCCAGATCCGCGCAAAATCAGCCCCAGGCCCCCTCCTGAGGTCCATCTTGGCCCAGCTTTCGAGGCGGATCCAGCCGTGGCGGCGACAAACCTCCAGGAGACCCACAGATGGCCAAACAGAAACGTCAGGGAGGGCCGCCCTCAAAGAAGAAGAAGACCTGTTTCTTCACTGCAGTCCTCGGCTTATGTGCAAGTGCGCTCGCGCGCTCGGCGCCCGAGCGAAGATACAAATATGTAGAGAAAATGTATCTGCACTGGCGTGTACTGTATGTGCAGCTCTCGGTTCGCAGTCGCTAGGCCTTTCTGCCTCAGCGTCTTCAGGCAACTGCTGGAGAGGAAATGGCTATGGCATGTTCCAACGCATGGTGTTGAGACATGTTGTTGCGCCAATTTGCCAGATCCGTCGTAACATTTTCGGCTGTGAGCTTCAACTTTAGCGGGTCCACCACATACCCCAACCTACCGCCCTCGTATGTGTGCAAGAAGAGTTTGATTGTTAGTCAGAGCAAACCGGAAACCTTGAGTGTCCAGATGTTGCATAATTTCGCTTGGGATTGCCATCATTTCCTTGATTCGTCTGTTTGCCTCTCGGTGGAAGGGCAATACCAAAGTCAGGCATCTGGCCTGGGCCCCGTCACGGCAATGGCCGTCATCCACGCGGGCGTGCAGACCAAGTAAATCCATCCGCAATCCATGAGAAAGGCCATCTACAGCTTGTCTCCAAAATTGTCCACTGTATCCTCTGGAGATTATGTTGGCCCCAAAGCGGGCCAGGTCCTGGGAGGCCCGTGCTGGATCCGAGTTGTGCGTGAGGCGCCGTTTCGCATCTTGCCGAATCCACGACCGAGCCAAGGACGGCGAATGGTGACTCGACGAAGGTATGTAGGCGTGCGGGTTCTGCGGCTTCTCGTAGAGCGAGACCTCCAGCACGCCGGTTGCGTCCCACCTGCCGGCATTCTGGAACCTCATGTCCAAAAAAATTGCAGTACAGCGTGAGACGGTGAACTTGTAGTTGAATCGGCATGTGCCCAAAGGCGTGGTACAAGGCGTGTTAAGGATGTCCTGAAACTGTCGCAATGCGTTCGCAGACCCATTCCATACGAATAAGCCGTCGTCCAAATATCTCTACCAAGATCGCGCGGCGATTTGTTGGTTTTGCAGGGCTCCGCGGTACTTTTCATAGTAGAAAGCAGCCAAAGCAGCAATTTGTGGGGCACAGTCTAGCCCCATTGCTATTCCTTTGACCTGCCTGTAGAGATCCCCATCGAAGCTAAAGTAATTGTGAGACAGAAGGTGAGCAAGCATTGTTTCTACCAGCTGTTTTTGTTCACGCGGGAGTCGGGGTAGATATACTCCAATTGCCCACATAGCAACATTTACACAATATTGCACATCGATGTTCAAGAAGAAGTCTGCGATGTTGAACTCCACTAGGAACGCCGCCGGCTGCACCTCCAGGGTTTCATACGTAACGAGCGTCTGTCTGGAAGAGCACGTCACCCCTGGCAGCTGCGGCATAATAGGCTGTAGTACCTGTCCAATCCAATATGCCGCTCGTTTCCTCCAGTCCCCAATTGAATTAATAACTGGTCGCACAGGAACCAACTGAGTCGGATAATTCTTAAGATTTTGCGTCTTCTTCATATCTATATCCTCCATCTTGTGTAGCTTGTACGTGCCCTGGAACTTTGAATAGAAGAAGGGCGTCGCGCCTGATCGGAAACTTTGCCACAGGGACGGCCAGTTCCCAAAAATGTAATACAGTATTCTGTGAGACCATATACCCTGTATGCCGGAATGCTCGCGTAGAGTCGGGGAGAAACGACGATAAATAGCGTCCCAATCTTGCATGGCTTGGCGTTCGTGCTGGGCGTCACGTAGGGGGGCATAAAATTCCATGTTGGCCAGGTGTGCCTTCATATCGTTCAGATATATGAAAACATTCTGTACCACCAAGGCCTGGAATTTGTCTGGGGGGCCCACGTATAGCAAATGCTGCAACTTCTTGATGTCATCAAGAACCCGCACATCTCGTATATTGGATGAGTACTTGATGCCATCTTCGTGAGGTGGCGCTGGACAACACGCATCAAAGATCTGCACTCGTAAGTTTTCCAACCATTGGGAAATACGTGACACATATAGCCAACGTGATTCGTCATGCAGTTTGGGTAGCCATGTTCTGTTTGCCATGGCCCGATAGAGTCGTAACTCATGAGAGCACAAAATGTGCTGTCGATGTGCAGTCTGCGATGTCGTGATCCTAGGAGCTGGCCTTGATGGAACTGGCTGCCGATGTCTTCGTCACACTGCGGTTGAAGAACCCGACGGAAAAGGTACTCGCGATCATGTTGGGCAGCATTGGTTTCTTCCATCATGCACTCTACTTTGAAATAGGCGTTCAACCAAACAGAGCGTTCGAATTTCTTCCAGCCCAACAACATGGACGTGTGATAACGATGAAACGAAGGTGCCATCACAAATTTACCCCCAGTGCATCCAAGAAAAGTGGCAATCCGTGGGCTTAGCCCGACGAAGTCGAATATGCCCCTGGCTTGTATCCAGTGTCTCAGACGTGAGGGGTTCATGCGGCAAAGGAACATACGGAGGTAATCCCATGAACTTTTAGATGATGGGTACCTGGGTCGGCGCCCACTGAAGCATCGGACTAAGCTTTGCTTTTCCCTTTGCCTCGTCCTCGGCCCTTCGGCCCCCGGCCTCTCCCACGACCGCGACCACGTCCGCGGCCACGTCCGTTCTGGCCAGGGTAGATCTTGCCTTTGCCCGTCGCTTTGCCTTTGCTCTTGCCCTTGCTCTTGCTGGTGCCTTTGGCGTTCTTGCCGTAGCCCTTGCCGTAGCCCTTGGCGTTGTAGGTGGCCGCCTGCCAGCTGCCACCGCCTCGCCCTTTGCCACGACCGGTGGGCCCAGCCACGCCCTTGCCTGTTCCCTTGCTATACTTGTCCTTGCCTTTGCCCCTCCCGCCCCGAGTAAACGGAAGAGCCGCATGGCTCGAGGAGGAGGGGGGAACGTTTTTTGTCTTGAAATCGTATTTGATGCCATACTCCGTGCTCACCATCTTCGTAATGCTAGCTTTATTGTTAGGGTGTTTGACGTCTGATGGCTTCCCGCGGGGATGCTCAGCGTAATGTTTCTCAATCACCATGCGCAGCGCCACCTCCTGTCCATCCATTTGCTGTAGGCGCTGTTTAGCTTCATCAAGCTGCTGTCGCTTTTCACTTTGGCGCTTATCCAAAATAGTATGATGCTTGACAAAAGTATTAACTGCATGATGATATGCATGTATTGCGAACTTCCTGGCCAACTCAACCCAAACACCAGTATTCTGTTGGGTCGTTATTGCCATCGGGATGCCCAGGAACTGGGAGAGCTTCTCGTTGTCGTACTTGACGACCTCCTCGCACGCCGTGACCATCTGATCCTCTGTCAACAAATCCTTTTTGATATGATCCAAGGCGGCTTTTACAGCATAGTAATGCAGCGGGAAGAGCCTTAGTGGTGAAAGAGTACCCTGCATTCTTTCCTTGTTCTCCAGGGCCACGAAATTCTGAGAGACCATCTCGGGGTACTTTTGGCGCTGGTCCTTGGCGGTGATCGTCTGAAACGCTGGCGGAATACGAATAGCAGACTCTACAACGTCCGCCCTGCCTTGCTCGAAGACCAGCATCGCTCTCCATTGTTCCTCCTTTTCCTTGAAACGTTTGGTGGCACTCAGATTTTTCCAGAGCTTTTTCGTGAGGTCCCCGAGTGCCTTGCCGTGCGGCTTGAACAGCACCTGGGCCTCCACCTCGGACAGACTATACCACGCGATGTCGGGGAATTCTTCTTTTGCATGTGCATGGGCATCCTCATCCGAGTCACCCAAAAGCGCTTCAGCAGTAATGCGTCCCCCACGCCTGCTGCGTGGCGTCTCTTGTCCACTGCGTCCCCGCGGAGAACCCCGTGGTTCACGAGATCTGTCTTCTGCCCTTTCTGCTAATGCCGGCATCTTGCAGGAGAAACAAGTATGAGAGTCCACCCCAAAGAAGAAGAAGACCTGTTTCTTCACTGCAGTCCTCGGCTTATGTGCAAGTGCGCTCGCGCGCTCGGCGCCCGAGCGAAGATACAAATATGTAGAGAAAATGTATCTGCACTGGCGTGTACTGTATGTGCAGCTCTCGGTTCGCAGTCGCTAGGCCTTTCTGCCTCAGCGTCTTCAGGCAACTGCTGGAGAGGAAATGGCTATGGCATGTTCCAACGCATGGTGTTGAGACATGTTGTTGCGCCAATTTGCCAGATCCGTCGTAACATTTTCGGCTGTGAGCTTCAACTTTAGCGGGTCCACCACATACCCCAACCTACCGCCCTCGTATGTGTGCAAGAAGAGTTTGATTGTTAGCCAGAGCAAACCGGAAACCTTGAGTGTCCAGATGTTGCATAATTTCGCTTGGGATTGCCATCATTTCCTTGATTCGTCTGTTTGCCTCTCGGTGGAAGGGCAATACCAAAGTCAGGCATCTGGCCTGGGCCCCGTCACGGCAATGGCCGTCATCCACGCGGGCGTGCAGACCAAGTAAATCCATCCGCAATCCATGAGAAAGGCCATCTACAGCTTGTCTCCAAAATTGTCCACTGTATCCTCAGGAGATTATGTTGGCCCCAAAGCGGGCCAGGTCCTGGGAGGCCCGTGCTGGATCCGAGTTGTGCGTGAGGCGCCGTTTCGCATCTTGCCGAATCCACGACCGAGCCAAGGACGGCGAATGGTGACTCGACGAAGGTATGTAGGCGTGCGGGTTCTGCGGCTTCTCGTAGAGCGAGACCTCCAGCACGCCGGTTGCGTCCCACCTGCCGGCATTCTGGAACCTCATGTCCAAACAAATTGCAGTACAGCGTGAGACGGTGAACTTGTAGTTGAATCGGCATGTGCCCAAAGGCGTGGTACAAGGCGTGTTAAGGATGTCCTGAAACTGTCGCAATGCGTTCGCAGACCCATTCCATACGAATAAGCCGTCGTCCAAATATCTCTGCCAAGATCGCGCGGCGATTTGTTGGTTTTGCAGGGCTCCGCGGTACTTTTCATAGTAGAAAGCAGCCAAAGCAGCAATTTGTGGGGCACAGTCTAGCCCCATTGCTATTCCTTTGACCTGCCTGTAGAGATCCCCATCGAAGCTAAAGTAATTGTGAGACAGAAGGTGAGCAAGCATTGTTTCTACCAGCTGTTTTTGTTCACGCGGGAGTCGGGGTAGATATACTCCAATTGCCCACATAGCAACATTTACACAATATTGCACATCGATGTTCAAGAAGAAGTCTGCGATGTCGAACTCCACTAGGAACGCCGCCGGCTGCACCTCCAGGGTTTCATACGTAACGAGCGTCTGTCTGGAAGAGCACGTCACCCCTGGCAGCTGCGGCATAATAGGCTGTAGTACCTGTCCAATCCAATATGCCGCTCGTTTCCTCCAGTCCCCAATTGAATTAATAACTGGTCGCACAGGAACCAACTGAGTCGGATAATTCTTAAGATTTTGCGTCTTCTTCATATCTATATCCTCCATCTTGTGTAGCTTGTACGTGCCCTGGAACTTTGAATAGAAGAAGGGCGTCGCGCCTGATCGGAAACTTTGCCACAGGGACGGCCAGTTCCCAAAAATGTAATACAGTATTCTGTGAGACCATATACCCTGTATGCCGGAATGCTCGCGTAGAGTCGGGGAGAAACGACGATAAATAGCGTCCCAATCTTGCATGGCTTGGCGTTCGTGCTGGGCGTCACGTAGGGGGGCATAAAACTCCATGTTGGCCAGGTGTGCCTTCATATCGTTCAGATATATGAAAACATTCTGTACCACCAAGGCCTGGGGGGGCGGCCGGGCTCTCTGCAGCCCCGCATCGATTTGGAAACGAGTCCCTGGCGGGAGCGGGCTGTGCTTGCCCTTCTCGGGCCCTGCAGGCCCTCCCCCTTTCCCTGGGCCCCGGGCCTCGAGGAGGCGAGCCAGGAGGAAGAGCTGGCCCAGGGGGAGCGCGGCTCGGGGATCCAGGGCCCGCTTCTCTCAGGATCTGCTTCCCTCGAGGAGGAGGAGGGGGAGGGCGTCGTCCCAGCAGCTGAATGTAGGAGGAGGAGGAGGAGGAGGAGGAGGAGGAGGAGGAGGAGGAGGGCCAGTTGAGGCAACGGCGGCGTTCCGCCTGGCCCAGATCCGCGCAAAATCAGCCCCAGGCCCCCTCCTGAGGTCCATCTTGGCCCAGCTTTCGAGGCGGATCCAGCCGTGGCGGCGACAAACCTCCAGGAGACCCACAGATGGCCAAACAGGAACGTCAGGGAGGGCCGCCCTCGTCTCGACTGGCCCTCCTCCGGTTCCTGCGGAACGTGAGGCCCCGGCGGCCGCTGCGCCGACCCAGCGCCCCGAGGGCCCAGAAGCCAGGAGGGCGTCTGGCCGCCGTGCGGCGGCCCCGCCCTCCGAGGGCGGCTGGGGCGCCGCACCAGATACGGGCCCTCCTCCGCCGCCTCCTCCGCCTCCTCCTCCGCCTCCTCCTACATACATACATACATACATACATACATACATACGTACGTACGGACAGACAGACAGACAGACAGACAGACAGACAGACAGACAGACAGACAGACAGACAGACAGGCAGGCAGGCAGGCAGGCAGGCAGGCAGGCAGGCAGGCAGGCAGGCAGGCAGACGTACGTACGTACGTACGTACGTACGTACATACGTACAGAGACAGACAGACAGACAGACAGACAGACAGACAGACAGACAGACAGACAGACAGACAGACAGACAGACGTACATACATACACGGCCTACAAAGAAGGTCATCAAACTGAGTTCGAAGCCCCTCAGCGCCCACGAGCAACAGTAATCATCGGGTGCAGAGGCACGGACACCCGCGCCTGTCCTGAAAAAAACTGTTACGGATTACGGGAACACAACGTCATGCTCGAGCAGGCAAAAAAGTGTGGCCCCAAGTTCTATCGCCAAGGCCGAGGACATCGCACGCCCTTGGGGTATGGGAGTTTGCTGGCTCTCAGCTGGTGGATCTGTTTGGGCCTAATATTTGTGCAACCCTTCGCCAAATGGACCGCTCTCCCCGTGGTGTAGGGTCCGCATTTGAGGCAGAAGATGACAGGGGCACCAGTCGTTTCGACCCTCGCAGTCCACAAGGTGTGGGGCGGCGACGGCCTGCTCTCGCGCGACAGAGAGTAACTGAAAAAGGGAGCTGGGCAACGGCACGCACGGGCTGCGGTGGCAGACCCACGGAACGGCAGTGGATCTTCCGCACTCAATGCGTTGCCAGCGGTTCAAAGTCCAGCGGCAATCGTGAATGGTGCGCCTCGAGGTCTTTGGGGTCGGGACCTTGGGCCCCTCAGCAAGATCCCCCAAAACGTCCCTCGCTTTGCCCCAAGACCGCAAGAATGACGAAAAGGCATGAAAGACACTCTGCCATTTCTTGTAGGCAGCTTCTACTAGATCGATGTCCGCGGGATTGCATTAACTCTTGGTATTTTTTTGGCAAAGGCATCGGCCCACCCGTTTGCAAGGATCCTCTTGTGTCCCTCCAGAGATATCTCCCCCTTCTAGAGGCTTTGGTGGGCCTTAATTTTGTGGATCTGCCAACCTTCGAACTTATTTAGTGCTGTATCTGGTGCCAGTGACCTGCCTGCTGTCGTCGGCCGTCTCTTGCGCGAGTGGGGGCTGCAGCTTCGTGGACAACTGCTGCACAGTTCTGGAAGATATGAAACTCCTGCTCCTGCAGGACTAGGTTAGCACAAACCTGGAGCAACCCGTGGTGTTCAGACATGCTAGCATTACACGGGACATACCCTGGGAGGACTCCTCGGATGGCCATTTTTAATTCCCCAGGGCATCCACTTCCACCGCACACCAGCCCCCGCGGGCCAACAAGGGGGTAGTGGGGTGGACAACTGAGCCATCCACCGAAATTTCGGACCCTGGGTCGACGGCGCCCCCGGCGGTGCCGCGCAGGCCGCCAAGGAGCGCCTCGAGGGCGCTCCGCCGGCGGCACACCCTCACCGCGTCAAAAGCAAAAGGTTCGATCTTACCCCCTTTTGCCAGGATGCTCCAGAATCTCCTGTTGGGGGGAAGGTTACTCGCAGGGGGAGCCTCCGTCCAACGACAGCTGAAGAGGGGGTCGAGGGGGCCCGCATCCAGGGCCTGTTGGACAAGCTCTGGGTCCAGCTCCTGGCGACGAGGCTCCCCGAACGGACAAAGCAAAACCCTGTGGAAAGTGGTATCTATTTCGTCGCAGAGCGGACATTTTGGGACGACCTGGGATCCTCGCCTGTGAAGCAGGGCAGCAGACGGGCAGCATCCCGTAAAGACCTGCCGCAGGATCTGCTTGTCCTGTACACTGTACCTGGCTGAGCTCCAAGCGCGAGAGGCGGGATGGCTCCATGGTCCATCTTTGCAGATACCCGTGGCCCTAGCATGTTGGATCCCCTTGGAGCTCTTCCGCAGACCCCCCCCCTGGAGCAACGACCTCTGGAAGCCCTTCCCGAAAAGGTCCGAGACCTGGGACGGTGAGGCCAGCGTGAGGTTGCATTCGAATCCCTGGGCCGTGGTCACATTAGCATGGTCCACAAAATTCCATGAAACTTGCTTGCATCAGCACAGCATATCGCTCAAAGGGCTGTTGGCCACAAGATGCCAGCGGTCTTTCTTCGGGTGGGCGTCGAACCGGTGCCTCGCAAGCTCGAAGGCTTCTTTCAACTCTCGGGCCGCGGGCCGCGAGGTTGCCCTCCGCGCAGAGAGCGGCATCGGTGGATGGCCACCATTCGGCACAGTAGCGTTTCAAAGTGGCGCCAGCGTGCACCACTGGGTCCTTGCTAGGCTGGAGGTGACAGGCAGGGTCAAGATTAGCTCCCGCTCCCCAAAGACCGATACTCTTCGCCATCTGGAGCCTTCAGGCTCTCATCTTCGGTGTGTGTGGTGGTGGTGGGGGGGGCCTGGACCTCTTCGCCGTGCGTAATGCTGGGCATGAGCCCGCGCGCGAATATTCTGCCTGCCTCGGCGTTCCCCCCTCTGAGACTGTCAATTTTCGGGAGGCGCTTTTTCGCGGCATCCCGTCTGGATTTATGTTTAGCCCTGGCGCCTGTGCTCGCTGGGGCCTTGCCAGCGGCGAAGTCAACCCCGAGATGCACCGCGTGTCCCGAGCTCGCGCGTCCATATTTTCCCAGAGCCCGAGGGGCCTTCTTGGCCACGTCGAGGGAGTTGGTGGCGAACTGCTTCTGAAGGGCAATGGGGGGCTCAAATTTGTTGGTGAGCAGGTCAAACACCTGCCCAGCGAGACTGGCATGGCTGTTCAGGCAGGTCTCGACGGTCGGCATGGCCACCGACGTCGTGACATCGTCAATATGAATGGTCAGGCCCCCGTCTTGGCCCAGGCTGATTTCAGTAGTGCTTGGGGCCCTGTAGGCCTTGATTTCGCACGTCGCCGTCGAGGAGACCGCCGCTGTGCCCCGCTCAGGGTGCAGAGGTACACTAAGAGCCGAATCCATCGGTAGGCGACGAGGCCAGCGGTAGCTGGCAATGGTAAAACGGAGGGCATACATCGGAACATGGGTTTTTCTCTTTTCGTTCAAAAGGCTCGATGCGATGCGTGCTCGCAACATTGTTTAAGATCGGCCAGGGAACTCCCGCAAATTTCCCTTGGTTGTGATGGAGATCGTTCCGCGCAGCCTGATTCCACGCGGCATCAGCGGTCGACCTACGGGGTCCATGTTGGAAAATGTGCTAGTACCCCAGGCCGACCCCCATCGCCTGCAGGCGTTCGACGGGCCTTTCGAATAGACTCGCGCCGTGGATGGGAAAAAACCCATGGGACGCCTGCCCTCCTGAGGCTTTCTATGAAGGGCCACAATGAGTTGTCTCCGAGTGCATGGCGCATCCCCGAAGATGTTCATCGCAGTGAATATCCCTGAGAGGACGCTGAGCCCTTGGTCACAGATTTCAGCAAAATGACGTGGGTGGAAGCCGTCGATCGCGATCGTAGCAACCTTGAAGCTCCGCGACAGCTTTCCGATGCCTTCGACGTCGTGCCCCGCTGGGGCCTGGGCCTCGAGCTCTCCGTCCAGTCGCGGCGGGCGCTTCTGGCCAATCCCCCGAGCTGCGCTCCACGTCTGCATCTGTTTCCCGAATCTGCTGAAAGGCGATGCAGAGAGCGTTCCGTCTGGGAGCTCGACCGCGTCTTCTTTAAAGTCAGAAGCGAGTTTGGTGCGCCGATGGGCCCTTGAAGCACCCCCCGCCACGGCTTCCTGACACCGCGTGCTCCATTTCCCCTTCTGACGCCCGCGCTTCTTGGCACGGGGAGCGATTTCAAGCTCCCCCAGGCTGACCACCGTCACATCTTGGCTGTCCAGCGGCCACTCGGCCTTGCAGCCGGCAGCCAGGCGAGGGAGGATGGGAGCCATGGCAAAGCCGACGCAGACTGAAGCGAAGCCCCTGCCTTTCGGCAAGAAATTGCTGAATGGCCCCCCTTTCCTTCTAATCCCTTTAGTATGTTGGAGAAGCTTACGAGCGGCAGGCCGGCGCCGCCTGTCAGGGCCTTGAAACGACGTCCTCAGCTTTTGCAGGCGTCTGAGAAGCCAGCCCGCGCAACGGCATTCCGAGATTCGGGGGTTGTGTTTTCGTAATCAACGGCCAGCGCAAATCAACATCTTCGGTTTCGCAAGGGGGGCCCGCTTGGCGGCCCTGGGCCCCTTCTCTGTGGAAGTCTGTCACAACTCTTCACAGGCCGTCGCGCGCCGCCCATCGTGCGCCGCGTTGAGGGCCTGCTCGAGGCCTTCTCTCTCTCCGCGGGCTTGGGGGCGCGGTGTCCATCTGGGGCTTTGAAAGTTCCCAGGGCCCGCTGCATCTCGGGCGCCAGCTCGGAATATTCTGGCGGCTGACGGCCGGGCCTCACAGGCCGCTGCACTGGTGGCATTTCACGCTTGCAGAGACGGTCAACTTGCGCAAAGAAGGGCTCCGCAGTCAAGTGGAGATCCACGGCGTAACGCGGGGAAGCGTCGCTGTTGAGATCCGCGTTGACCGCGGGAAATGCCTTGGCAAGCGTCCTGCTAGTCGCGAAGAGTTCAGAGTGCGGCGTGCATCTTCGATATGGCATGTCGGCGCCGCTGGATCGAAGAGGAGATCAGCTCCGAAGCGGCCCCGTTCCAGACCAACCTGAAATTCACTCGGTGAGAGGTTGAAATTACCGCCCGATATGAAGGGCAATCCGCGCGTGATAACGTTATTCCCCAATTGTTTGCACAACCTCAACGTTTTCCATCCCGGGGCCAATGCTGGTCACCCAGTGGCGCGAGTACACGCTGAACACTCCTGGGGCCCCGTGGCGACAGCAGGCGTGGAGAATCCTGCCTGGCGAAACAATGTTTTGCTTGGGATCTTGCCAACAGTCTAGATCGATGCTGTACAGTAAAGCCACCCCTCCTGACGGGCATCTTTGAGCAGCGGTACTCGCGGGGCCCAGAAACTGCCCCAGCCTGCCGCGAGGCAGGTCTTTTTGGCTTCCGGAAGTTTGTCCTGGCGCAACTTGTGCTCCTGGGCCAGAATCACATGGGCCCTGGTGCATTTCCCATGCTCCAAGGCCTTCCTCCATCCAGAGGCGCTTATAGCGCAACTATGGAAGGAAGGTCCGCTCGACACAGGGCGAGGAGAGTCTGGAAGACGTCCAGAGGGAGGGCGACGGGACTCGACTTTATACTTGTTACTGCCAAAGATCCTCCTGATCCTCGCTCGGAAGGCCAGCGCCCGCAGGGCGGTGGCCTTCGGGCAAGGGGCAGAAGTGGCGGCAAGAGGCTTGGCCTTCGGCTCAAGGCGCGGGGGCTCGGGGCCACCTCGTTTGCCCCGTCCCCGGGGGCTCCTCTCGCGTAAGGATTCACCTCTAGCGTCTGGTGGTTCCCCTCGTTCCTCACTCGGCGGGAGGGCGGCAGCTGCTGGCGCTGGTACTGGCACTGGGGTTGATGGCCGCGCTGGGCCTGATGGGGCCGATGCTGTCGAAGATAGCGATGGTCCCGCCAGTAGTGGGCCCAGGATGTCCAAGGCCTCCTCGACGCGCTGCGCGTCCTCTCCCTTCTGTGCGACCTCGTTTGCTGCCACGTGCTCGAGCTGTGTGAGAAGTCCTTCTGCTGTGGTTGCAGTCGCCGGCTCGTGGTTCGCGAGCTAATTTTGGCGGCATTCTTGCATGCGCTGCTGGGCCTCCCAGAGGTTGGCCCGCTCGTCCTGCAGGTGCTTCTCCTGCTGCTGGAGGTGCGCACGGGCGTTCTGAACCTTTGTCTCCATGAGGCCCACGTTCTTTTCGTGGGCGGCACCCTGGCGCTCAAACTTTTGTAGTCTACTGCTGGCCACCGAGAGCTTCTGCGAGGCTGACTTAGTGGAACCCCGCTCTGCGCGTAGGGAGGCCAGCTTGGTCCGCAACGCCTGGGCTGCGGGCTGCTCATCGTCTCCATTTTTTGTGAGCATGTCCAACGCGTTCTGGAGCAACTGAATATGCTGGCCGATGGGGGTGCTGGGCTTTGCGCCGTTCATGGCGACGTCAACCTCTGCAGGTTGAGGAGGACGAGAAGCAGCAGGAGTTTCGGCGGCGCCCACAGTCGGCGGCGGGCTCCTGTCCCCCGGCGCTGCTGGACCTCCCCTACGACGACCTCGGCCCTTGGAGCGCCGTCCTCGGCCACGGCCTTCGCGCTCGGCTGGGGCGCCCCACCCACCGCGCGGGCTGTGAGCCGGAGAAGACCATCCTGTGTTCTTCCAACGGGCTCCACACTGCCAGCACCATGAGAGCTTCCACGATGTTGAAGCCTGGCGCGTGCCGCACGTCCAAGCATAGTCATGCGGCCCGCTTTTGCCGCCGCCATGCCCTGCGGGCTTCCCCATGACTGCGGGTGAGCGGGAAACGAACTGAAGGCGGTCGTTTTGAGCCAACACCTGGCCCCAGTCAAGCTGGGGCTGCTTGGAAATATGGAACTATGGAAGCGGAGTCCCCGGCTGGACAGCCACCTGTGGGACCCGCGGACACGGAAAAGGTCCTCGACCACTTCGAGAAATGGTTTACTTGAACCAACATGGCTACGGTCCTCCTCTTTCTCCTCCTCCTCGTCCTCCTTCTCCTCCTCCTCCTCCTCCTCCTCCTCCTCCTCCTCCTCCTCCTCCTCCTCCTCCTCCTCCCCCTCCCTTCCCCCTCCTCCCTTCCCCGATCACCTCCTCCCGGAGGTCGGAGGGCTGGGGCACCCTCCGACCTCCGACCTCCGGCGTTTCGAGTGTCTCGGTGGGGGCCCCGCAGAGGCTCGTGGGCGAACCTGTCCGCATCCACGGCCTCGCGGGCCGGGCCCCTTGGGACGCGGGGCGCCTTAGAAGACTACAGCAACTACCAGACAGCACTTGCCATTCTAGCACGCCCCAGCGTGCCAGGTGGGCACGGTCCGATCCGATCCGGCGCGGATCGCAGTCTGAAAGCTGCGCCCATCGCCCCCCGAACCCCCTTGCCACCGGGCGGATGGTCCTGTGAGTAGTCTGAGGTTTTCGAGCATGCCCCGCGCGGAACGCATCCGTGCGACCGCGCATCCGCGGGGTCGCGCCCCGGAATCCAGACCGCGAGGGAGCGGATACGGACATGTTCGCCGCTCGCGGGGGGCCCGGGCCTTCTCCCCACAGCCGGCCCTCCATCCTGAGTCGTTGTCGGACGGTCTCGTGGCCCCGCGAGGGCCCCCAGAGGCCGAAGGCGGCGAAAAACCTCCGCCACGGGTTTTTGTTCTCGGGGAGCGGACAACGACATAAGCATACAAACTCGGAGCTTCTATGCTTATGTCACTGTTCGCTCCCCTATAATCGAGACGTTGGAGGTCTGGGCACGCGGGTGCCCAGCGGCCGCGGTGCGGACGGGGCGCCTTCGGCCGCTCGGGCGGAGCCCGCGTGCGGGGCGGGGCGCGGTGCCTCGCGTTGGCCGGCCGCCTCGGAGCAGCGGCGCGCCAGCTGGAAGCGCCTGACCGCCGCCGCCGCCGCCGCCGCCGTCGCCGTCGTCGTCGTCGGCGGCGGCGGCGGCGCGCCCCCTCGGCGGACCTACATGCGGCACTGGACCAGCGCATGTGCCGACGTGGTGCAGCAGCGGCGATGGGCGCGGCGTCCAAGGCTGAAGACGCTCTCTCTTCCTCTGCTGGCTCGTTTCGGACCCTGGGACCCACGGTAAACGACCCGCAGCCCGAGATCCATACATACGAAGGATTGGGTCGAGAGTTTCGGCTCGGTGGCAGAAGCCGAGGCGCAAGTCGACAAGGCATGAATCTGCCTTAGTCAGCAGTGAGGTCTCCAAACAGGAGTGCGTGAACCAAGGCGGAAGCGATAGGGCAGTAGATGAAGAGTGCCATGGCAAGTTGAGCTGAGCTACACGAGTTGCCGCTGATGTCTGAGGCAGTCGGGCCATACTAGTCGGCGACAGGCCGACGCAAGTTGACTCTTGTCCATACATGTTTGATGGTTTTGGACTGGACTGTTGGGAAAAGGTATTCCACGGCACAGCCCAGCTCGATAAATGTGGCATCTAGATGTGAAGGGGAAGCAGTATCACAAACAAGTCAGAACTGAAGCTCAAGCACCGCTGCGTATACATGGGCACAGAGAGAGAGAGAGATAGCTGAATTAGAACCAAACGGTGCGATGATGATCAGCGAAGAGCTAGATGTACGGCACTCGATGCAGTCCACGCGAAGTTCGAAGCCAGTTCAGCTAAAGTTTGGTAACCGATCGCAGACTAATGTACACTTCTGCCCAGTCTAGTCGAATGTCCCAACTACGCCACGTGCTACGCAAGTTCACCTCTTGCAGCAAGGCTGTCAGCTCAGTATGAAGCCAAGTAATAAGCTAGCCTCCAAACTGAACGCTACTTTAAGATTGGGCCGGCGCCCTAGGCAGCGGCCATACATGCGCTACATGCTTAGCATTCGGCCAATCTCTCACATGTTGGATAACAAGGAGGAGGATGGGGCGAGGAGGAGGAGGAGGAGGAGGAGGAGGAGAAGATAGAGATGGATATGGATATGGAGATGGAGATAGAGGAGACGAGGATAAGGACAAGGAGGAGGAGGATGAGGATCACGATCACGAGGAAGGAAAGAATCACGCGGAGGAGCCGACGCGGAGAGGAGAGGAGAGCAGAGGAGAGCAGGAGGAGGAGGAGGAGGAGGCGGAGGGGCGACGGTCACAAGGAGGCGGAGAAGGAGGTGGGAGGAGAGGAGATGAGAGAATGGAGGAGGAGGAGGAGGAGGAGCAACGGAGGACGAGGAGGAGGAGGACCAGGAGGAGGAGGAGGAGGACGGGCAGCACAGGAGGAGGAGGAGCAGCATCAGCAGCCCACTGTGGGCGCGGCCGACGGCGCCCGCGGCGGCTGCGGTGATGGCGCCGAGACCACAGCTCAAAGTCCGCGGCGCCGCGGCCGCCTCGCGCCGCGTCGCTCGGGACAATGCCCCGCCATGGCCACGACCTCGAGGCGCGGCGGCGGCGTCCGCTGCGGCAGTGCGGCCACCAGTGTCGATGGGGGCCTCCGCCCTTCTGTTCCTGCTCCCTCCTCCGTCCTTTTCGCGCCTCCCTCCCTCCCTCCACTCTTCCCTCCTTCGTCCTTCTCCTCTCCACTCCTCCTCACCTTGCTGCTCCTCCTTCCCCTTCCTCCTCCTCGTGCTCCTCTTCCTCCTCGTCCCTCCTCATCTCCTTCCTCTTTCTCGTCCTCTCCTTCCTCCTCCATCCTCTTGCACATGTTTCCTGCCTGCCGCATCCCGAGACGTGTCGGTAGGGCGGTTCCTGGCGCTTCGCCTCTGAATTCCTCACCATTTATCAAGCAGTGGCGAAGCGCCCGGGCTTCCCCATAGGCCCACCAAGTAATGTTCTAAGAGCCTTTTTGTGGTCTGCGCGAGATGTTAGTAGAACCTTATTGGCGGGTACGCCCTTGTTTAACCAACCAGCTTTCTGTGATTAGAATAATGTTCTTGAGCTTAGAACATCTCTTTTGTTCTAAGAACATTGCGTGGTAGGCCTGTAGGAATGCCGGGACGGTCGGTTCTTGCTCAAGTTTATGATCCTGAAGATTAAATGTTACAAGAGTTTGCGGGTTTTGGGCGGGTGGTTTTCAAACTGTGGCTCTCGCCTGAGCGCCGAATTTCACGGGTGGGGGGCGGGTCTTTTTCAAAGTGTGTTCTTCGCTCTGGCGGCGCGCACATTCGTCTTAAAGTTTGCAGGAGATTCACGGTTGGAAGGCGGGCCGTTGTCAATATGTGGTTCTCGCCTTGGCGCCGACTGCATTCGATTTTACAGTTTGCAAGAGTTTCACGGATTGAGGGTGGGCCGTTTTCAGTATGTGGTTCCCGCGTCAGCGCCACGCACAGTAGTTTTTATAGTTTACAGCAGATTCGGGGATTCTCGCGCCTGGCGTCCCAGGAATCGTGTTCTCGTGCGATGTATGATTGTCAGGGCGCAGCAGCCAGGGTGATTCGCGGTGTCTAAGTCCCAGACGTTGTGGTCTGACACGATGCATGATCGCCAGGACGTAGCAGTCATGTGGATTCGCTGCGTTGGAGTCCTAGGAATGGTGTTGTGGCACGAGTTAGGCCGGCTGTCTTCCAACGGGGCACTTCCCGCAGTGAACGTAAATTCTTGCAGGGGCCCATGACGAGGACCTTCGGACGGAGGGATTATTGCAACTCCTTCCTCCTCCTCCTTCTTTTTTTCCTTCTCCTTCTCCTCCTCTTCCTCCTCCTCCTCCTCCTCCTCCTCCTCCTCCTCCTCCTCCTCTCTTCTCCTTCTCGTCCTTCTCCTGTCTCCTCCTCCTCCTCCTCCTCCTCCTCTCTCCTCCTCCTCCCCCCCCGTCCTCCCTCCGTCTTCCTCCTCTCTCATCCTGCCTCCGCTCAGCGTCAGGCTCACGAGGGTGTGCGGCCTTGAGCCCTGCCAGAGGGCCCTCGGCGTGGGGGGCGCAGACCCGTTGAAAACCGCCCAAAATGGCACACCTCCCCAATTTGGGGGCGGCAAAGAGGGGGGTGACGTCTAGGGGTGTGTCTATATCATGGCGGGAGGCATGGTATCTCCCCAGGTTTCACGGCGCCTCTTCTGGTTTCAATGCTTCCCTGGCACCCCCCCCCTGGGCCGCGCACATGCCGCCGGCCATGATGTGCGCCCCCTCTTGGACGCCCCCCTCTTGGCCGCCCCCCTCTTGGCCGCCCCCGGAAGTTCCCCCTCGGTACAGCAGGGCCCCCTTGTCCTGGGCCTCTCGGGCTCCCTTCTTTGGGGGCCGTTCGGGCGGGCTTGGCTCGAGTCGGCGGCGGCGGCCTTGAGGAGAGAATTTGTCTTTCATGTCACGTGCTGGTCCTTCATCATGCTGCTGCCTCCTCCTTCCTTCCTCCTCCTGTCTTGTCATCCTCCCTCCTCGTTTTCCTCCTCCTCCCTCCTCCCTCCTCCTCTTCCTGCCTCCTCGTCGTCATTCCTCCTCCCTCCTCCCTCCTCCTCCCACCTCTCTCCTCCTTCCTCCCTCCCTCCGCCTGCCTCCTCGTCGTCGTCATCCTCCCTCCTTCCCCCCTCCCTCCTCCTCCTCCTCCTCCTCCTCCTCCTCCTCCTCCTCCTCCTCCTCCTCCTCCTCCTCGTCGTCGTCGTCGTCGTCGTCGTCGTCGTCGTCGTCGTCGTTGTATCTGCCGTCGTCGGCATCGTCGCCGCCGCCAGAGGCCGCTCGGGGAGGCGCCGAGACGCCGGACCCGCTCCTGGAGCGAGGGGGGTGGGCTTGGGCGGGTGGTAACTGGGGGGGGGGACTCAAACTTAGAGGTGAGGGGAAGGGCCCTAAAGGCCCTTTAGGGCTCATTTTGGAGCAAAAGGACCCAATAAAGGGCCCCTCCATGTCAAACCCTTTTTACGTCACCCCGAGTACCCCCCGCCCGACGGGGGGGGGGAGGGCGGGGGCAGCCTGCCGTCCTGCGAGGACCCAGGAGGAGGAGGAGGGGGAGGAGGAGGAGGAGGAGGAGGAGGAGGAGGAGGAGGAGGACCAGAGTCAATCCAAGATGCGTAAACCATGTGACGATACACCTTCCCTTCCCAAACCCCCTCCTCGCACGTGCGTGCAAGCTGTTATTTTCACTACAAGGAGTGTCGCCTTGAGAGACCAGCTGCAGATGTTCCTGCCGTTCAGAGCCCAGTGTTGCCTTGCAGCTTGCTAGCGAATATAATGCGAAGGAATGCCAAACGGTATGATCAAGCGGCTCACTAAGGTATTGCGAAGCTTGGCAACGGACTAGTCGCACCCAGCTGTGCAGCCGCTGCGCAAGGTTCCACCTCTGGCCATGAGCGTGGAGGGCGTCTCGAGCAGTAGCCCCGGTTTGAAAAGGAGCAGCCCTCTGCCCGTGCAGCCGTGACATCTGTTCGCACCCCTGGTTTCTCGGACGAGCGGACGTGACCAGCGAGAGCTCCGCTTTGAGAAGGAGCCGTCCTCCATCCCCGTCATTGCTGTGGGTTTGAGACTACAGCGCGCGGCGCTCAGGACATAGTTTTTTTGAGCAGAACTCGGCAGCTGTCCGCGCGATTGTTGCAGGCTGTTCAGACGAGTGTGCGCGGCGCTGCGGCGAGAGCCACATTAAGAAACGATCCTCTCTCCCTTTCTCCCTCTCCCCAGGGCGGGCACCATTCATCCATCCATCTCTTCCGTCATCTCCTCCTCCTCCTCCTCCTCCTACTCCACCTCATCCTCCACCTTCTCCTCCTACTCCTCCTCCACCTCCTCTTCCTCCTCCCTTTGGGCCACGATCCGTGTCAGGGGTCTCCAGCTATGGGTGGCGCGGATGCGAACCTTGTCTCTGGGGTTGCCGGTTGAGCTCCCTGTGGGACACGATCCGTTTGAGGTGTGAGTCGACAGGTGCAGGGGGGACGCTGTGCGAAACTTCCCAGAGGTGTCGCACGTGGAACTCTCAGCGGGGCACGTTCCGCGTGAAGGGTGTGGCGCAATGGGCGGAGGGGCGCCATACGAATCTTGACTCTGGCTCTGTAAGTGGAGCTCCCAGAGGGGAGCGATCCGTGTGAGGAGCGTGCAGCAATTGGCCGGATGACGCTAAGTATGCGAGCCCTGCGCTTGTCTGGGGCCGTACATGGCGCCCCTTGGGGGACACGATCCGCGTGAAGAGTGTGACGAAATGGGCTGGGACGTTCTGCGGTCCCGCCTGCCTCCTTTGCCTTCTTCTCCGTTCATCCTGCCTCCAGCCGCCACTGCCCGAGTCTTTTTCTCATACTTTCTTCCGCCTGTGTCCTCGTTTCTCCCTCCTCCTCCTCCTCCTCCTCCTCCTTCCCACCCGTTCCTCTGTTCTCCCTGCCTTTGTTTGCGAAAGAGTGCCGATGGCACTTGCGACCCTTAACCTGGATTCCCTGGGATCTTTCTTTGGGATCCCCGTCCCTGGGATCTCTGAGTTCCCAGGTGTCCTGGGGTTCGATATGCTCTTCGCAGTGCATTGCGCTGCATTGTATTGCACTGCGTTAATTTTCGTCGAACGTGAATGCGTGTTGCTCCGTGCTTCAAATTACCTTTATTCACATTGCTCTGCTTTGCCTTGAACTGTAATTACTTCATCGCAGTGCCTTGCACTTGCTTCGTTTACTTCTGCTTGCAATGCCATTGTCCTCGCATCCAGTTTCCATGGCAATGTGCTACAGTGCATTGCCATTGCGCCGAACCCGGGGTTCTTCCCCAGAAGGCCCAGCAACTCCACGCGCCGAAGGCGTTTCTTGCCTGGGATAATCTCCCTGGGTGTCTAGGGTTTCGTGGATTAGTACAAGGTCTACTGACAACGACTGTGAAGTCGGCCAGACAGTTGCCAAAGGCGTCAGACGGTCCAAGAGCGCTTTCAGCCAGCTCGGAAACACCCTCAGGGCCCCAAGATGGCCCAACGAGACCACCAAGAGGCCCCCACCACGCCCTCAAGAGACCCCCAGGAGGCTTCCAAGAGGTCCCGTTCCGATACCTCCAAATGGCTGTGGAGTATTGTCGCCGATTTGTTCCCGGAAACCACTCTGGGAACATCCGGGCGGAGGAGGAGGAGGAGGAGGAGGAAGAAGAGGAAGGAAGAGGAGTAGTTGCAAAGGAAAAAAGGAGGAGGAGGAGGAGGAGGAGGAGGAGGAGGAGGAGGAGGAGCAGGGCATGGGACAGAAGGGAACAGGGGGAGAAGGAGGAGGAAAACAGGAGGACGAAGAGGAGTGGAAATGTAACAATGAAATAACGAGGAGGAGGAGGCCGTGCGGAGGGTGAACAGGAGCAGGAGCAGGAGCGCGGGGAGGAGGAGGAGGAGTACGAGGAGGAGGACGAGGAGGAGGAGGAGGAAGGGGAGGAGGAGGAGGAGGAGGAGGAGAAGGAGGAGGAGGAGGAGGAGGAGGAGGAGGAGGAACATGACGATGATGAGGGAGGGGGAGGGGGAGGGGACGAGGCGGATGGAGGCTCTGCAACGCCCACATGCAGCGGACTACGCAATATCGCCGATCAGACGAGCGAGAGCGAGAGCCGTAAAACGTGGCGCAGCTGTGACTATAATCTAAGCGCACGCAAAGTGCGCGCGTGGTTCTCGTGTGCATATCTATGTCTATATCTATATATATACACCTGTACGACCACCCTTCGGGTGATAAGGAGGTTGCGGGGGGAGGGAGAGGGGGGGAACCAACATCTGACTCAATCGATCTCACTATCGATCTCGCTCAACGGGGCACCACGGGACACCACGGGACACTTGTCGATATCAATATCGATCTCACTATCGATCTCACTCAACGGGACACCACGGGACACCACGGGACACCACGGGTTATCGCAGGACACCTCTCGATCTCATTATCGATCTCACTAGCGATCTCACTCAACGGGACACTATAGGACACCACAGGACACCTCGGGACACCACATCGATCTCACTATCGATCTCACTTTTTGGGACACCACGGGACACCTGTCGATCTCACTATCGATCTCACTATCGATCTCACTTTTTGGGACACCACGGGACACCGCGGGACACCTCTGGGCACCACATCGATCTCACTATCGATCTCACTATCGATCTCACTTTTTGGGACACCACGGGAGACCACGGGACACCTGTCGATCTCACTATCGATCTCACTTTTGGGGACACCACGGGACACCTCGGGGCACCACATCGACCTCAGTATCGATCTCACGATCGATCTCACTATCGATCTCAGTCAACGGGACACCACGGGGCACCACGGGACACCGCGGGACACCGCGAGCCACCGCCGGACGGTCGTACGGACTGGCGGGCGGGAGAGAATCATTTGTTCTGACTTCGCCCTAGCAACGGCGGACACCACGGGACACAGCGGGACACCGCGAGCCACCGCCGGACGGGCGGGAGGGGGAGAATCCACGGGACACCACGGGGCACCGCGGGGCCACTGCTGGACGGGCGAGAGGGGGAGAATCATTTGTCTTGACTTCGCCCTAGCATCGGCGGACACCACGGGACACCACGGGACACCGCGGGGCCACCGCCGGACGGGCGGGAGGGGGAGAATCATTTGTCTTGACTTCGCCCTAGCAGCGGCGGGTTCATTCCTCTCGCGCGCCCACGCAGCTTCGCCTCGCCCGCACGCACCACTCGAACGAAACGAAACGATTTCCCAGTTGGAGGTCTCCATTCCACTGCGATCTGACCCCCCAAGCTCCGATATGTGTGCATATGCTCGACTGCCCCTCACAGAAGAAGTGTGTGTATATACCTTTACGACCACCCTTCGGGTGATAAGGAGGTTGTGGGGGGAGGGGCGAGAGGGGGGGAACCAACGTCTGACTCAATTGATCTCACTATCGATCTCACTCAACGGGACACCACGGGACACTTGTCGATCTCACTATCGATCTCACTCAACGGGACACCGCGGGACACCTCTCGATCCCAGTATCGATTTCACTATCGATCTCACTCAACGGGACACCACGGGACACCCCGGGACACCTCTCGATCTCACTATCGATCTCACTATCGATCTCACTCAACGGGACACCACGGGACAGCACGGGACACATGTCGATCTCACTATCGATCTCATTAGCGATCTCACTCAACGGGGCACTACGGGACACCTCGGGGCACCACATCGATCCCAGTATCGATCTCATTATTGACCTCATTATCGATCTCACCCAACGGGACACCATAGGACACCACGGGACACCTGTCGATCTCACGATTGATCTCATTATCGATTTCTTTTTTTGGGGACACCACGGGACACCTCGGGGCACCACATCGATCTCAGTATCGATCTCACTATCGATCTCACTATCGATCTCACTCAACGGGACACCACTGGACACCACGGGACACCACGGGACACCACGGGACACCGCGGGACACCGCGAGCCACCGCCGGACGGGCGGGCGGGAGAGAGTCATTTGTCTTGACTTCGCCCTAGCATCGGCGGACACCACGGGACACCACGGGACACCACGGGACACCGCGGGCCACCGCCGGACGGGCGGGAGGGGGATAATCATTTGTCTTGACTTCGCCCTAGCAACGGCGGGTTCATTCCTCTCGCGCGCCCACGCAGCTTCGCCTCGCCCGCACGCACGACACGAACGAAACGAAACGATTTCCCGGTTGGGGGTCTCCGTTCCATTGCGATGTGACCCCCCAACCTCCGATATAACGTTCACAAAGAAACATCCAGCGGTGCCTGCACAGACAGACAGACAGAGGCCCGGTCAAACCACATGGGTTGGCCCGTAGACGGGCGAGGCTCCAGCACAGTGGCCTGAGCGCACACGTGCGTAAACGGAGAGCAAACGTTGTGCCTCCGAGGGGGAGGGGGGAGGGGGGGGGGAGGGGGAGGGCGGTGCCTGCACAGAAGGAACAATTGTGCTAATTCTTTGTCTGTGAAGCCCACGGACTTTGTGAAAATGTTCCCGACTGGCGAAACTTACGCGTACTTCCTTTCCCACAGACCGGACCGAATGTGCAATGCGTACACGAAAGGATTCAATGTGAAGAAATTCTTTCACAGAAAAGCCGATTTGAAACCATCTCTCGTAATGTTGATCCGTTTGCCAAGGTCACATTCCAAGATTGTGTTTGAGCATCCTCCCTCACAGAAGGAATCGGTTTGCACACTTCCCTTCGCACAGAGGATTTCTCCGTAAAGCTCACACGGATTCTTATTGCTCTCGGGAGAAGGGATCGGTCGAGGTGGGCATCTTCTTTCGCAGCAGGATGGCATATGCAAATCCGACACACGATGAGTGTTTGTGTATATCTCATACGGAAAGACTTGTAGTCGGCGCGCAGAGTGCACGTATTGTGTTCCATTTGTTTGGCGAGCTCTGCGGTGAAACATGCACATTCTGTCGTTTGTCTTGTCCTGCCTTCCTCCCCTTTCCATCTTTCCATCGCGTCTTGCAGCATCACAGTGCAGTCTAATACGTCGCCGCGTGATTGCAAAGACTCGCACGTGCTCCCAGCGCTTTGTCGGGCTGGCCAGCGCACGCAAACCGAGGCCTCCCAAGCGAGGTCCGAGCAGGTGGGGTCGGAGCATGATCTTCCGAGGATCGCGTCGATGCATCGGCGATGTGGTTCGATGCGGAGCTCGATTTCTCTATACGCCGACGGCGCCAGTGCACCGCCGACGTCGCCGACGCATCGCCGATGCATCGCCGATGCAGTGGCGATGCGGCGCGACCCTCCGACCCCCCCTGCTCGGACTCCATTTGGGAGGCCTCCACGCAGAGGGATGCCGGCCGCGGGGGCCCGCGGTGCTCTGCTCGCCGTGGCCTCGGGGCTCGCCGCTGCGGACTCGCCAGGCGCCGCCAGCGCGCCGAGGTCCGAGGCGGAGGTGGATCAGCCGCGCGCAGAGGGGGGGTTGGGGAGAGGAGGCGGAGGGAGGGCTTCTGACAGGCACCCCTGCTTCTTAGAAGGCGCGGGCCTTGTCCATAGATGGAAGGCTGGCGCCTCCTAAGAAGCAGCCTCCTTCTAAGCAGCCCTCCCCCCTCCCTACACCCCCCTGTGCGCGCCGCCAAAAGTGGACACCTGGCAGGAGCAGATCGTGCCCGGGATCGGGATAGACCGCGGGCGTCGCGGTTGGCGTCTGGGGAGGTAGGTGGGTTCAAGCAGTAGTAGCAGTCCGCAGCCGTAATGGCTTAGCAGGCACAGCGCTCACAGGCCCCAAGGCTCCTCGTCTGGCCACCAGAGGAGGCGCGCCAGTGGTTCTGGCGCGGTGCCAAAGGTAAAAAGGTCGTCGGTCGAGGTCGAATTTCACGCTGCAGTGAACTTGGGAGGGGGGTGCAAGGTGCCCCTTTTGTGCCTTAAAGGGTCCCCAGAGGCCAAATATTGCTACGTTTCTGCCCCCCCCAATGTCTCGCCCCCCCCCCATTGAGCAACGCCCGATGACCAGATCTAGGCTTCCCAGATGGGGTACGAGCAGATGGGGTCGGGGGATCGCGCCGCAGCGACGATGCATCGGCGATGCGGCTGGAGGTGGGGCTCGATTCTCCCCACGCGGATGGCGCCTACGCATCGCCGATGCAGCGGCGCCGATGCATCGGCGATGCCCATCTGCTCCAACCCCCTCCGGAAGGCCTCTATCCCCAGATGCTTCGCGTCGTGGAAAAAGAACACGGGGGGGGTGACGGTTTTCAGCTTCGTGGGGACCCCAGGACCGTCGAGAAGCGACTCGGAACGAACAGCCGGCCCCTGGAAGGGGAACCAGTCACGACGGTGGGGGTCTGTGTCAAGAGCGTTCCAGAACGCTCTCAGAGCGTTCCAGAACGCTCCCGATACACCCCTTAGTCAGGAGGGGAAAAAACACACTGACACAATTGATCGTCGACCCCCCAGGAAAATATGGTAGACTATGGGAAGTGTGGGGGAAGACGAGAATCCAAACAACAAAAATAGGAAACATGGGGAATCCTGGGATTTGCGTGTGTGTATTTATTTGTGTGTCCCAGGCCCCCCTTATTCAGAACCGCAAGATCTCAGAGATTCGCGACTTGTCTCGGGCGGACGGCAGCGGGGGGGCACCACATAAGTGGGCGGCTCGAGGACTGCGGGAGAGCGGCGCTGCCGCCGCGGGCCCACGAGGTGCACGAAATGCGCACGCTTCTTCACCCTGCGTTTAAGTCGGGCCTGTCCCTCTACAGGGGGGAAGCTAAAAAATAGTCAAAAAATGGTTCGGGGACGATTTGTTTGAATTATTCCCAACCCTCCTGCGTTGTGTTCTCGTTTTGAATAGAGCACTGCTCGCGCGAACCTTCCCGCCCCCTCCCGTCCCTCTCTTCCCCCCTGCTTGTGACCTCGCCATCCCTGGGGGGCTGCGATCTGCGAAACTGTCGCCACTTTCGAGGGCTGCTGGGGGCCCAGCACAGTGGGTACACACGGCGGATTCAAATTAGACCTCGCCATCCCTGGGGGGCTGCGATCTGTGAAACCGTCGCCACTTTCGAGGCCAGATGGGGGGCCCAGCACAGTGGGCACCCACGGCGGACTCAAATGGGACCTCGCCATCCCTGGGGGGCTGCGATCTGCGAAACTGTCGCCACTTTCGAGGCCTGCTGGGGGGCCCAGCACAGTGGGTACACACGGCGGACTTAAATTGGACCTCGCCATCCCTGGGTGGCTGCGATCTGTGAAACTGACGCCACTTTCGAGGCCTGCTGGGGGGCCCAGCACAGAGGGTACCCACGGCGGATTCAAATTAGACCTCGCCATCCCTGGGGGGCTGCGATCTGTGAAACTGTCGCCACTTTCGAGGCCTGCTGGGGGGCCCAGCACAGTGGGTACACACGGCGGACTCAAATGGGACCTCGCCATCCCTGGGGGCTGCGATCTGTGAAACTGTCGCCACTTTCGAGGCCTGCTGGGGGGCCCAGCACAGAGGGTACACACGGCGGATTCAAATTGGACCTCGCCATCCCTGGGGGGCTGCGATCTGTGAACTGTCGCCACTTTCGAGGCCTGCTGGGGGGCCCAGCACAGTGGGTACCCACGGCGGACTCAAATGGACCTCGCCATCCCTGGGGGGCTGCGATCTGTGAAACTGTCGCCACTTTCGAGGGCTGCTGGGGGGCCCAGCACAGAGGGTACCCACGGCGGATTCAAATGGGACCTCGCCATCCTTGGGGGGCTGCGATCTGTGAAACTGTCGCCACTGTCGAGGCCTGCTGGGGGGCCCAGCACAGTGGGTACCCACGGCGGATTCAAATTGGATCTCGCCATCCCTGGGGGGCTGCGATCTGTGAAACTGTCGCCACTTTCGAGGCCTGCTGGGTGGCCCAGCACAGTGACGCCTCCCAAGTAGCTTAGACATCAAGTTGATTGTCCATACAAGTTTCGGCCAACTCCTCGTCTCCATTGATACAAATGGGTTGGTTACGTCACAGGGTAATTTTTGAGCAGTTTGTGGGCACTTGTTGACTATCTTTTATTTGTTATCTAAAATCCCCCTGTAGGGGTACAGGCCCGACCTAACCCTACGTTTATAGCCCTCCCCCTCGACGAACACGCGATTATCCCGGTTCGACTGTGTCCCGATCCGGCCCTTCTTTCTGAGGAGTGCGAGCACGCGGCCGCGCGCGTCGAGGCCCTTCGGAGGCGCTCGGTGCTGTCCGGCCCTCGGGCCCCCACGGAGGAGGAGGTCCAGACTTCAGCTGTTGCGGGGGACGACCCCTTTACATGCAAGGAAACAAGGGGGGATCGACCCCAACTCCTTGAAATCATGCCAGAGAGCTAGCCACCGCTGCTGTCGCCTTTGCGTCTCGCGCGGCCTGACCCAGCGATGCCGCCTCCTCCCACGAGAGCCCGAAAAACTTCAGCCCTCGCTCAGCGTCCAGGCTCCTGGATCCCTCGGCGTCCCGAGGAACCTGGACTAAGGGCGGGGTAGGGACGTCCGCGGGGGAGGCCAGGGCCCTGGACCACTCCTGACGGACGCTGAGCGAGCGGGGGGGCCGCGTTACGAATGTCTCGGCTGTCCCCGTATCTCGGAAGCTTACCCTGCCGCTGCTGGGCCTGCCGTCGCAAGGGGCGTGGATGCCCCCTCCCCTGGGTGGCTTCCTGTGCGCGCCCCTGGCGTAGGCTCCGCACGTCGAGCAAATCGAGAGAGCGTCGGCGAGCTTGTTCTCCCGACCGTCTCGAATTTCCGCCCACCACAGCGTGCGTCCCCTGAAGGCCCAAGCCTCCAATGGCTCCCCACAAGAGTCCCCAGGAGCGAGAGGTGTGGGGGGCGGGGGAGGAGGACCCCCCCCTGCACGGGACTCGGGATGGGGAGCCTTGGGATGGCCTCGAGGGGCACTGTGGTGAGCCACTCTAGACCGTCATGGTCGGCCGCTTGGCCAGTGCTTATCATCACCTGCTGGGAGGACGCAAACCGAGCAGCCTCGCGGGCGAGAGAGGCACATCCTTCGATCACCAACAGCTGGGCTTGCGGGGCTCTTGAAGGCTCAGCACCTAATTTAGCTGGTCGATCAGCATGCGCATCACCTTGTCGTTGCTGGTGGGAGATGAGGCCCTCCTGGACCGCCTTCTGGGACAGGTTGGCATCGACATTGACGAAGCGAACTTCTTCTAGGGCCTCTGAAACCTCCATCCACCAATGGCATCTCATCTGGTTCTCGTTAGGTGAGTCGGGGAGCTTGTTTCCAACCGAGACGGTAGCTTTGCAGTCCACATCCACTTCGACTCCAGGCTCCAGCAACGCGTGCAGTCCCAGCTGCCTGATAGCGAAATCCTCGCCGTCCCTGGAGCTCTGGTCTGGGGCCTCGGCCAGTGGGGCGGCCCCAGCAATGGCGTGGAGCAGGTCTCCGCTCTCATTGACTGCGCAGGCTGGCCAGCCTGCCACTCGGAGCTCTGGGCAGCTCATCTTGTAGCATGACCCGTCCGTGAAGACCGCCCAGCAGCTCTCGACTACCGAGATCCCGTCGCTGGGCCAGTTGATCGACTGTAGGTCGGCCCCTTTGGGGTCCCGAGGAGGCCGCCCGAACCAAGCACTCGGATGTGGGAAGATGCTGCGCGCGAAGAGCTCGCCCGCCTCCGACATTCCTCTCATGTTCTGGGCAGCCTGGCGTAGATGGCGTTCCAGATGATCGCGCCTCCACGCGCCAGAACCTGGGCAGCAACATCTCCTATAGCCTATGGCACAGCGCCCCTCGAGCTCCATAGCACAAGCGGCATGTCGTGACAATGTCTCTCGCGCGCAGTGCCACCCTGGCCTGTGTCAAGTAGATGTTAGAGACCACTCCTTTCAACGTCTGCTTGTGGTCTCTATGCCAAGCATCTGATGTGGTCTGGTTCAGCAGCTTTTTGATCGGCCGCCAGAAAATGCATGTTTGTCCACGCTTGAAAGTCGCTCTGCCTGTTCTGCTCGTCTCTGTTCGTGAACCTCCTGCCTCCCTCGCGGATCTGCCCGGCAACGAATTGCGGCGAGAACCTCGGGATATACCATGAGCGACCCAGATCGTCCACCAGCGCCTTGTCATGGAAATCGAAGCTCCAACCTATCCTGTCGAGGCTGGCCATCAATGCTGCGACGGGGTGTTTCACCTTGACTCAGCGATTGCGAGGGCGGAGCACCTCGAGGCCGTCCTGGTAGCCCACCTGGATCACATCCCAAAACACCTGGCGGTTCCAAATCACACTCACGAAGCCCTTGGCCACTTGGGCCGCGGCGACCTCGAGGGGGCCCTTCCCGGTCAAGAGGGGGCCGAGCAGGACGCGAAAACCAAAAGCACATCCTGGATGAAGGAGCCCAGCTGCTGTGGCCGCCTGAACCCGAAGCTCCCTGATGGTCGCGTCCGCGAGGCCGTTGATTGACGATCCCCAGATGGCCTTTGCCAGCGGCCCCGCTCTGAACACCCTTGAAACCGCCGGCCCCGTGCCAAGGCGAGATAACTTGCTGGTCATCTTCTTGGCCTCGGAAGTCCTCTGGAGCACTGTGGGGAGCCTGCGCTGTTTCCCGCTGCTGGATTCCCGGTCCCTGCGAGCATCCAGCACGTGCCCTGCTAAAGTCCCAGTTGGGGTCCTCCAGGAGCGCCTGCATGGCCTCTGGGTTGGAGGTCATGAACCTGGTCTTGCCCCAGTCGATGGGGAGGTGAACCTGCGCCACGTACTGGGCAACCTACTTGCGAGCCTGGACGGAGTGCCTGACCGAGGTGGAGGGCCCGCCTACCGCGCGCGAGATGAGGTCATCTATGAGGTTGATGCTGCGGCAAGGAGGATGGAGGTGGCGATGTCCCTGAGCAGCGCCAGCATCATCAGCTTGGAAATCCCCGTCGCACAGCTGCATCCTGCCACGATGGCGCCGTTGGCCTCCGTGGTGCCGCTGAGCGAGGCCCCCCACCGCGCGCGCCTGGGGCACCTGTAGAGCGCGCATAACGCACGAAGAAGGCCAATGTCGAACGAGACGTGTGTGGCAGCTATTCGTAGTTGTTCGCGTGTAGTGTTCTCGTAGAACTTAGCGTTGTCATAAAGAGTAAGTATCGAAGTTTGATCTTTCGCCCTGGCATAGCACATAAGTAGGTTGTGTGTGTAGCTGGCTCGGTGTGCTGCTGTCGCTGTGTCCTCCCCCCAGAACAATGAAGCATCTACACCATTTTCCCATAATCGGACCGCGCGCTGGCAGATCCTGCTCCAAATGCGCGCCGGCTCGCACATCGGGCCGATCGGGCGCGTGCCACCCGCCGGTTTCGGCAAGAAAACATTGACCATCGTCAGCATAGGCGACGCCGCTCGCCGTTGCTCCCAGCTGTTGAGGATATCGACTGCTCTCTGGACGATATCCCTGGGCATCCTCTCGAAGCGCCGAGGGCGCAGGGAGTCCCAGCCCAGCGCCGTCCTGTCCGGGGAGGACGGCAGCACTCCCAGGAAGTCCTCCGCGGGCCGTTCTGCCTGGGCCCTGCCGCCCACAGCAGGTTCGAATCGTCCAGGATCTGCTCCGCTGCTTCACTGCCTGCCACAGGTAACTCGCCGCGAAGTGCTGGCGTGTCTCCCCATGGCCGAGGCTCGATGACCGCGCAGGCGATCTTGCAGTTGCCGTCGAGCGCCTTCGTGCAGAAGGCCTTCCAGTCCTGGTACTTAGCCGCCGCATCCTTGCTCAATCTTGCCGCTATCTCGCCCTCGATCAGCTCGAACAGCTGGTGGCAGTGCGCGCGGTTGCCTCTGCCCATCTCCAGCCGATTGGTTACGTTCTTGGTCTCCGGCACCCCCGTGGACGTGATGGGGTCGGGTAGCTCAAGCGCCTGTTGCTTAGCTTCAAGCCATCGGCGATGCTGCTCACTGCATTGGTTCTTGGGCCGCCAAGCCACCGCCGCCAGGCCTGTGGGATCAGCTGTCTGCTGGCCATGCACCCAGCCACAGAGCCCCCTCCACATCCCGGCAAACGATCTCCAGGCCATCGTGTCAGACGTGTCAGTGTACGTCTTGAGCTTCTGAACCTTGTCGGGCAAGGCCGCTTTGCGCCGCTTGAGACCCTTCGCCCTGCCACAGAAGCCCCCTTGCCTGTCGCTCGGGATGTCGAAGATCTTGCTGGCCTGCCTCTCCACCACCTGGTGCCACTGCTTGATCTTGTCGTGGAATCTGGCCTCCTCGTTCCCCTCCTCGGTCTCCCGGGGACAGTGCGCCGCCGAGATGTCGCGAGGGGGTGCGGCCTCATCTGCCCTGGGAATTTGTTCGGGGAAAGCCTTCGGCTCCGCGCGCAAGGCCTGTGCCATGGGCCTTCGAGCTCCACGGTCACGGGCGTGTGCGGGTCGAGCGGGGCATCGTTCAGGGCCTTCACCTCGTGCTTGAAGGTAGCGAGCACCTGGGGGCACACGAAGAAGCCGCACTCGCTGTCTTGACATGTCGGGGCCCCCGTCGCGATGGCCACCGCCTCCGTGTCCTCCAAGAAGCTGCTCTCCAACAGCTCTCCAGGTGAGACGTTCCAGTCGCCCCCAGGATGAACGGGCAGGGTAGCGCCTGCAACGTGGTGACCATGTATCTGAGGAGCGCCTCGCTGTCGTCCACGATGCCGATGCTGCGCGCCAGGTAGACCGAGCCTATTGCCACCGCCGAGCCTGGGCCTAGATTCAGCAGCCTGAGGATGAGTCGATGCTGCCACTGGGCTGGGGTGCCCACCGCCTGTTTAGCTCCGATCGCCTGGGGGGTCATGATCGCCTCCCGCCGCACCCTCTTCGAGGCCCTTGGCCGAGGGGGGGGCCGTCCTCGGGCTCCAGGGGGCTCGCCAGAGACACATCCTCCATCCAGGTCGCCCCGGGCTTGATCATCGACGTCTGGGTCTGGGGAACTCTTGTCAGGGGGGGGGGGCGGCTGCCAAGAAGCCTCCTGCGCCTGCGCCGACGGGCTCGCGGCTCTCCCCAGTGGAAGTCGACGAGGTGGCGATGCGCACTCTGCGTTCGAGCGTTCCTGACCAGGTTAAAGAAGCGGGCCCGATGCGGCTGTCCTCGATCCCACGACTGCGAGCGCCGAAGTTCCGCAATCGGGCGCAGAGTGCACCCTGGGTGGCGGCGTGAGATGCGTCGCCAAAACTGCTCCACCTGCGGCCTGTTGAGCGCCGCCTCGAAGTCGGGCACGCACCACTCGCACCAGTGCTCATTATTGGTGTAGCCTTCGCCCCTGACGTCGTGGATCCACCTCGTCGCCGCTGAGGCCATCTCCTCCATCAGGTCCTGCCTCGTGCCTCTGCAGTCGGGCAAAACTCCTGGCGGGGGCCATCTTCCTTCCCATCAGCGTAGACCCATCGACCCAGCATCGCCCGTCCGTCCAGGTGGTGTATTCCAGAGCGTTCTCATCGATCACCTTGGCGTAGTTGCCGATGATATAGTCAACGTCATAGCCCCAGACGAATACCCCGTCGCTGCAGTCATCTCCTCCGTCACGGTCTGCTGGGATTGGTTGAGAGCCCCTAAAGATGTCTGCCTCATGGGCCCCATGGTCTCACTCAACGGAGTAGCTCTCAACAAGTGGCGAGGTCCCTGGCCTCGAGCTGCTGGGCTACAGGCCTGGCGCGCCTGCGCCGAGCCCCTTGCCTGCCCCTTTGACTGCAGCCTCAAGGCAGGCACGGGCTGCCGCCAAGACGCCGCCGTCGGCTGCTGCTTCCTCATCTTCGGTGAGGTCCTCCACCTTGCTCTCGCCGCCTGCTGCTGGGGCTGCTGCTGGTGGCTGTGGTGCCGCTGGCGCTGCCGCCTGCGAGCCAGTTGCCGCTGCTGCCTGGCTTCCTCCTTCTGCAGGGAGAGCTCCGCCTTTCGACGTCTTCCGCTTCTTGCCGAGGCGCTCCTTCTGGTGCTCCCTCTCCAGCGCCTTGGCCTCGTTGGCGAACTGTCCGAAGGCTTCTTGGGCGAGTGCCTTGGACTTCTCCTGGAGGAGCTGCTTCCGCTTGTGGGCCTCCTCTCGGACGTTCGCCTGGATCTCGCAGTCGTCGTTCGCCCCCAGCGCCTCCAGGCCGAACGGGCCTCCGTCGTCCAGCTCGAGCTCCTTGCCCCCGAGGAGGGAGGCGATGGAGATGCGCGCGGCGTTGGCCAGCTGGGCCCCCTGCGCTGCCTGCCCCACAGGCGCCTCCACCTGCATGGCCAAGGTCTGGACCGCCTTGGTGTGCGCCGCCCTGGCCTGGTCGTAGCGCTGCGTGCACTCGGTGACTTTCTCCCTGGCTGTGTCCAGCTGCCCCTCAAGTTCTTCCGCCAGGCAGACTGCTTGCTCGGGGGCTCCTGCCGCTGCATCTCCTGCCTGCATGGCCGCATCCACGGAGGGGGGCACTGCTGCACGTCTGGCTCTTGCTGCTGATACTTCTGAGCACATCCATCATCCTTGGACAGCTTGAGCAGCCCGATGAGCTGGAACAACTTCTCCTCCTCGGGGTCGCTGGAGCGCCTGCATCACCCTGCTCGGGTTCAGCTTGAAGCGCGAAGCGAACCCGCGATCCTGCTCGGGGAGGGCGGTCACGCCAAGGATCACTCCAGCTAGCATCACGACGCTGATCAGGCCGCTTGCGAGAAGGCGGACGCTGCGTGGCCATGACTTCCTTCTTGCAATGCTTGCACCAGCTCCACCAGGTCCTCGTTCCGCTTGCAGCCGCAAAGCGGGCAGGGGCCCGTTAGCGGCTCCGGGGCGAGGCCCCTGCGGCGGCTGGCTGCCGTGATGCCTCAGGGGCAGCTGGCAGTCGCGGGCCAGCCGCAGGCGCTCCCGCGCTTTCGCTCGCCGCCTGCGCTGGCGGCGATGCCGGGGCGGCGAGGGGGGCCTGGGGCCGCCCGTCGCCGCTGCGCGCCTGCCCCAGGCGCTAGGGGCCCATCGCTCCGCGGGCCGCGCTGCGACGCCGCCCCCGCGGAGGAGGGGGAGGAGGAGGAGGAGGAGGAGGAGGAGGAGGAGCAGGAGGAGCTGGAGGAGTCTCGCGTCGAGGCCGAGATGGGCAACCCTGACGCGCCTGGACCCAACAGTTACTTTGCGACCATTGTGGATCCGAAAAATGCCCGGAGCTATTGCCTGGACATCGCCGGTTTCCCGCCCCACCCGCAGCGCGACAGCATCGAGGGCCGCGGCTGCAAGGCCGAGGGCGAGGACGCCCAGTTCAAGTACGATCCCGACGCGCAGCAATCCGTTCCGTCAGCTTCAACTGGGAGCGCAACCCGCTGTACAACGGGTCGAAGAACTGTAGATCATGGGAGGCGGACTTGGCTTTGACGACGAGTCCTGCTTCTCTCTCTATCAGCGGAGAAATATTGAAGCTGGCCCACCTTCGGCCTCGCGAGATGCACCGGAAGCGACGGGCAGACATTCTCGTGAACGAGCAGGGGGCAGTTTATGATGGGCGGCGGCTCCTCTTCCTTATGCGTCGTCTTGGGAACGAACGCGACGGAGCATTCGGATGAGGACTTCTTCGCCGACCCCGCGGAGCTCCAGGACTGCGAGACGTGGCCGACGGAGCTGTCCACGTGGGAGGTCCTTCTCCCCAGACCACACCTTCCTTTCTGGCATTGATGCCGGCTCCTTCAGTTAGCAGTGAGGGGCCTGCTGGAGCGCGCGATGTAAAAAGCAAAGCATGTATTTCGGAAGCCCGGCCTCGGGGGCTGCCGGGCCGAAGCGCATTCGGGGCACAGAAGTGCATGACTTAAGCTCCCCCATTCCCCCCCCCCCCGCGGCCTCCCCGGAGCTTCCCCGGCTCGCGCAGCTTCCACATCGGTTCCAAGTCGATCAAGATGATTTCTGGACGGCCCAAGATTCCGTCGAGGCAGCCCAGGAGGCTCCCAGAGGACCCCCAATAGGATCCGAAGAGTCAAACATAGGTCCATTTTTTGTAGAAAAAACCATCGCCCAAGAAAGGCCCAAAGGCCCCCAAGAGAGCCCCGAAACGGCCCAAGAGGTCCCCAAGAGTGCCCCAGGAAGGCCAGAGAGGGCCCCAAGATGGCCCAAGAGGCGCCCAGAACCGCCCAAGCCGCCACCAAGAGGGCCCCAAGAGGTGCTCCAGGGGGCGGAACTCGAACTGACATGGCGAGGCCACCGTCCCAAGAGGACCCCGGGAGATCGCCAGCAGGGCCCCAAGCACACACACCCAAGAGGGCCCAAGAGGCCCAAAAGAGACACCAAGAGGCCCCCCGAGAGGCTTCCAAACTTCCTCCGAGAAGCTGAGGATTCCCCAGAGACCCCAACATGCATCCAAGAGGTTTCAGACCAACCACCCAGGCACCGTGGCAGAATGGGGCGAAGGCTACCTGGAGGGGCCATGCAACCGGCGTCAGGTCGTAGGACCACGGGGCAGCGCACTCCCCCCCCCCCTCCCCCCGTAACCCACTTCCGCCTCAGTGATAAGATGAGCCCGCGTGGACACAGAGTAAACATAGCGTCGGGGGGGGGGGGAACGAAACAAACTAAAACCAGATTCATCATAAGGAAGGATCCGATCGGGGGAAGGGGAGGACGACATAGTGCAGGGCAGCTGAAAGGTAAATGGGGATACGGATTGTACTAGTGTAAGTTATGACATCGGCGGTCCACAACGAAGCCTCGCGCAGGGCTCGGAGCTGACAGGATCGCGCACCTGGGTGTTTAACGTTTGCCGGCTGCAGGGAAGCGTTTTGTTGGTTTCACGAAGCCGAGGGGAAGATCACGCGGCCGTGGCAGGTACTTGTTGTCGAGGGCCGCTGTCTCCCAAATAGGGCGGCAGGATGTCGTGTGATAGGTGTGATATGCATGACGTGTCGGATGTGGTTCAATATTCGCGAGGAGGTGATGCGACTGTGGTCAGTGCAAACCAGTTCTAGCTGGGACGCTGCACTGGCTGGCAACTCAGCTCTGCGAGAGGCGTTTCTCAAGAAGGTGTATGAAGAGATCTAGGGGTTGTTGGAAGTTTCCTGCGTGCATGCGGCTATGGAGATCCAATCATTACATGATGCAGTGGGGTGGGGATGCCTGGCCTATTCTTTACTGAGGCCGGATTTCCCAGCAACCATCCTCGGTCTCGAGCTTCAACTTTGCACGGCGCCGAGGGTATTATCGCAGTTGGGTTCCAGTTTTGGTGCCTTCGAACCAGGACGATCGATTATTCAGGGTTTGCGCAAAAGGGGCCAGGTTTGGCACTTGCGCGACGCATGCCGTGCCAGCCGAATTCTCTACGGGTAACTTTCAGTTACAATCGCGCATTTATGTTGACGATTTGAGTGAGCCAGCGGTTGGTTCTGAGCAGCAGGTCAACGATGAGGAGTTGCCGACGCGTTCAACTTTTTTGCGGGGGGGAATCTGTCGGTGGCTAGCAAGAGTGTCGCCATGGCGGCCATGCGCAGTCAAGCCAAATTTATCGCGGGTGCACTTCGGAGACGAGGACTACATCCCAAACCGGCGTTGCAGGCTGCATGTCTAGGAGTTGACTTGGGAGCTGGCAAGCGCGTGCCAAGAGCGACGAGACGGCAGCGCTAGGGACTGCCAGAATTTTCCGATGGGCGAGGTCGAGTCGGTAGTATCAAGTCACATCTATTGTGGAGAAGGTTGCTGGACTGACAATGGCGCATTCCGGACATCCTGTAAATGGGCTTTTTGGTTCAAGCCTGCTTCGCCTTCGCCGTCGCCTGGGCTCGGTGTGGAGCCAGCAGGAGGGGCCGATGTCTCACGGCGACGCTGGACATTCGGGCGCCAGGGCAGGATCTTGCTGTCCGATAAGGGCGAGAATATTTATTCGAGTGGCTTCGCCTCTGGACTTTCGCAAAGGAGACCCGTCCAGTTGCGCATCGGGCGCGGGGTAATTCAGTCAATCGCATGCATGGAATTAGGCCTGCAGAGCGTACGCGACATGTCACGGGTCCTTTGGGCGCTGTTATTGTTTTTTCTTCTGCAATATGGTTGGTGACCGCACAGCCCGTCCCATTGGCAGCGGCCAGATGCGACAGACCCGGAGGCGCCTAATATCGAGTGGCATTTTCCTGCTGAGCAACTGATTGGAAACGGATACCTCTTTGATATTCTCGAGGATTTCACCAGTTCCATTCAGAAGCAGCTCTGGCGTGAGTCAGCCGCTCATTACGCAGGCGATGGCATGGCGAGTGGAGTGGGCAATTCTTCATACCGAGCGATGCTGCGACGTTTGCGGGAAACGCCCAGGGTGCAGCTTAGACTGGACTGGTGCTGGCAGTGGCGGTTGGCGGGACTTGGCCACGCACGCGCTCTGAGAATATCGGCGTGGAGCAACAGCTGTGTGCGCGCTGTTTGGCCCAAGGAGAATGCCATCTGGAGACTCCGTATCGCAGGTGTTGGTCGTGTCCACAAAACAAGGGGCATCGGGCATGCAGTGTCTCGGACAAGCACGCAGCTGAAACAATGAATGACGCAGCACGGGCAGTCCGAGTGCTTCTGGTACAGAGGGCTTCTCCCCAGGCAGTGGGTGGCAGTTCCAGCTTCAGGAAATTGGTTTTCACCAGTCATGAGTTTAGCGATGACGGAAGTGTTCCGCTGGCAGATGCCACGGCAGGGGAGCCAATATTTGCGTGTGGTGATGCCTCAGGGGGAACAGGTACGCACAATCCGAAGTTCAGAAGAGTGGGCATGGGCTTCTTTTTCGCTGATCAGCGGGACCCAGTAAGGATTGGAATGGGCGGACAATTCCTGTTGCCAGGCAGGATGAAGACCGTGCATCGTGGGGGATCAGCAGTGTTTGAATACATCATGCGCCGAACTCGGGGGCCGCTGGTGTACGTCACCGACGACGAAGCTGTCCAGGAAAGGTTTTATCACAGGCGTATTTGCGCCCCAACGAAGCGGACAATCAAGTGGACCTGTGGGAGCCGATCGGTCGTGCCATGCATGAAGGACGTGGCCCAAGAGCGATTGCAGTTCTTGCTTTATGAATTCGCACATGCCGCTGCGTGTAGCCCTTGAGAAAGGAGTGGCTCTGTGGATGTATCGTGGCAACAAGCGAGCAGACGAGTTGGCTGGGAAGGCGGCCAGAGATGCGAGGAATCCGCAGGCAGATCGAGTACGAGCGGACATGCACGAACAGAGAGCTGAATTTGTTCGTCGCAGGCTGCTGCGCGCCACCATGGACTGCCTTGTGGTTGACCCGCTTCCGAGGGATGCGATTGGAAAAAAGGCAACGCTTCGTCCCGCCCGCCCCTGCCGTTGTTGCTAGATTCTGCTAGATTCTGCACGGAGCACACGCTCAGAGAAGATGGCCGCTCTCGTCCCGTGCGTCGTGGGTCCGCGTCCGGGGAAAATGAAAGTGGCTCCCGTCGCCCTGTAGCGAATTAGTTTCTATTGACGGCGTGTTTCGTAGATCCCCCAATGGGTTTCCAGTCCATTGTGCGGGGGAGTGGCTGCACTCTACACACCGACTCAGGTTTCATTCTAAATTGTTGTCGCTTCGCGAATCCCCACCAGCCCATCCAGAAACGATGCCCAGAGGAATTGCCTCGATCAGAGAAGTGGGCAGCACACAGAGGAAGCCATTATGAGACATCTTGGGATATCTTGAGCCATCTTGGAGGTCATTTTGGGCTCTCCCAGACGCTCTTGGAGTCATCTTAATCCGTGCCCCCCCCCAAGAGGCCTCCATGTGGCTAAAACCTGTGTAGAATCAATGATTAGGCATTCTCGCCGAGGCCTCTTGGAGCATCTTGGGTGCATCTGGGGGGGCTCTTGGGGCCTCTTGGGGGTCTCTTGGGGGCCTCCGGGGGGCCTCTTGGGGGCCTCTTGGGGCCATTTTGGGGCCATCTTGGGACCTCTTGGGGCTTCCTGGGCGCTTCTTGGGGCCATCTTGGAGGAGATCGATCAAACAAGAGGGGGGGTTTAATTAGCGTCCCCCCTCGGAAGCCCCTAAAATCGCCTCTTGGACCCCTCTTGGAACGCTCTTGGAGTGCTCTTGGGCGCTCTTGGGGCCGTCTTGGGGCTCTTTTGGGGCTCTCTTGGGGCCCTCTTGGGCCATCTTGGAACCATCTCCAGGCCTCGGATGGCCATCGGAAGCGAAAAGGCGAGAAAGCAAAAATCATTGATTTTCCTTAGGTTTTGGGACGATTTTGGCCTCTTCGGGGCCTCCTTGGGGAGCTGTTTGGCCACTTGGAGTTATCTTGGGGCCGTCTTTGGGCTTCTTGGAACCATCTTAGGAGCCATCTCGAGCGATCTTGCGCTATCTTGAGCCATCTTGGAGCTCATCTTGGGTTCTCTGAGGCGCTCTTGGAGCCGTCTTGGGCCATCTGGGACGCTCTAACTACCCGCGGCCCCCCCCGTCCAGGTCCAGGGGAGGGGGTAGGGGGAGGGGTAAACCCCTCCCCAAGGGGGAAGAGGGAGGGGTGGAAGAGGATCTGCTCTAGACCACCTACGCCCAGAGGGCTGGTGGGATTTGAGCTCTGGTTTTGTGGATCATGCGGGCTTCCTCTGCCCAACAGGTTCGAAACCTCTGGAAAGGGTGCACGGAGAAAGTAGAAGCGAATTGCAGGGACTATTTGAACAGGTTTGGTGATGGGCTCTGGTCAAAGGTCCTTTCGTTGTCGGAGCAAAGAGCCAGAAGCCTCATTCCACCTTCATTGGATGTTTCGCTTCGCGAACTGACCATGTCCATGTCCATTTCCATTCCCTCCTCGTTCCTCTTCCTTTTCCCATCTTCCTCATCCTCGTTCTTATCCCTTCTCTTTCTCACTCCCCTTTCTTTCTCTTCCCCCCCAGCCCCTGGAAAGGGGCCCAGGGAGGGAAGGAATTGGCCGGCTGGCACGCCGAGCCGATGCTGCTGAGGCGTGGCGCCGAGTGGGTGGGGCGCGGCGCCGCGCGGGGGGAGGGAGTGCGCCCCCTTCGCGCAGAAGGGGGGGGGGGCGAGGAGGGATGGGCCGCCGAGGAGTCGAGAAGCAGTCACTTAGCACTCGGCGGGAGCCAGCGGGAGGCCCGCGGAAGCCCGCGGAAACCAGACGCGGGCGTTTTTGCTCGTCAGCGGAAGCGGGCGGGGGATATCGGCGGAAGGTTCGGGAACAGCATGCAACGACGCGCCGATGGTTGTCGCACTTGGCACACAGACCACGCGCACGCGCATGCACTACACCAGGGTCGTTGGGCTGCGTGCGCAGAAGAAGCCTTCTGGTCCGCCGGGCCACAGGCGCCTCAACCTGTACATCATGGAGGGCATCCTCGAGTGCGCCGCCCTCGCGGCGGCGATCATCATGAGCTACGGGTGGCTGCACGAGACTGCGCCCGACACGCCCGACACACAGAGCGTTTCCTCAAGGAGGGGGGGGGCATTCCTGGGTGGGCTCAGAGGAACTTTGCAGTTGAAGACTCGACCTCCCAGTCTGGTGTGTGCTCCCTGCTACGGAGCCAGCTCTTGCCGGCCCCTGTGCTGCCGCTGGCGCCCCTGGGCCGCTTCACCGTACTCCGCATTCTGTCCGCGTCCGTTTCCCTCGCCCTTCTCTTCCCCTCCCCTCTCCCTGCCTGGCCCCCCCCCGCCTTTCTGGGGGGGCTGGCCCCAGCCGCTCCCCCAGGGAGCGCTCTTTCGGCCGCCGCCGTTTCCGGCGCGCCGCCCGGCTCCGCCGGTTTTCGCGGTTCCTTCGGCCTGCGACTTCCGCCGACTTCAGCCTCTTTCCCGTCGCTCCTTGACGCACTCCCTTGTCGGTACACTCTGGCTTACTCGCTCTCCCCGCCTTCCAGTCCCGGACGGCTCATGTCACCTTCCGCCCTCACCTTAGTTTCGTCTACTCATCGCCCCTCCCCGCCATCCATGCACAGATGGTTACGGCTGCCGCCGGCGAGATCGGCCGGGGGTAGATGCACTCGACTTTCTACGCCCCGTCACCGCGCGCGGGGCCGCGATGCCAAAAAGGGTATGTGTGTGTGTGTGTTTGTCATTGCGCAAGTCTGTGTATACATCGCCCGTTCAGGCTCAGGCTCATGTTCAGGTGTGTGCGTGTGTGTGTGTGTGCTACGCCGGATGCCACTGCGGCATCTTTCATGGCCGCACTCCTTTTATCCTTCTGCCTGCCTCGGGGCCTTCCTTTGGTATCCGATTCATGCGTCCACGGTTGTTTGCCGTGTTTTCTTGTTTTTCTCCCATGCCGGCCGCCTTTCGCCCCACGGGTGTGAATTTCCCTCCACCCTGCCCATGCCCAGATGTTTTCTCGCGGTCTTTACTTGTTACACAACCGTGGTGCGTCTTCCATTGGTCTTGCGCGCAGCCTCCATGCCATTCGTGCCTTGATGGCCGATGCTGGTAGGTTTGCCCTCCTGAGCGATGTTGAGGGCCTGGCCGTCGCGCGCATTGCTTCGCACTGTTGCGTTTTCTCCGCCTCGTCGCTGCGCGCGAGGCCGCTACCTCCAACATGTGTGTATACGTGTGTGTGTGTGTGCGTCTGCTGTCCGCTCTCTGCGTGTGCGTCCACGTGTCTGTGCGTGTGGAGCTGAGGCTCAGGTCTCGGCAGCCTCTGGGTCCGGTTCCGCAGTGCCAAAGTGGGTAGCAGCCAGCCGACTGGCCGCATGGGGAGGGGAGGCAGGTTCGATTTCTGATCATGGTGCGTTCCTATCCTACTTCTATTGAGTCTTGCTCGAGCTCTCAACTGCAGTTCCTTCCGTGACTCTGTGCCCTTGCGGGTTCTTCTGCTTCTCCAGCGCCCGTTTTCCTTGTTACTGCTGGTGCTGCGTCTCGCGACTGCCCTTTTCGTTCGTGAGACGTTGCGACGATTCATCGCCAAAGGCGGGACCATCAAAAGAGATGGCTCGGGAGCGGGATCGGAGGAGCGAGGTGGTGGAGAGTAGTTGCGATGGGAAGTGCTATCACAGGAGGGCGAAGGAGGACGAAATGCGTGCCTTCTCCCATCGTTCATAATTTGAGCCCCATGCCAGGACATGGGGGCAGAACCTGACGAAGTCAGCCCTATACTTCGATGCGATTGGAAGATTCAGCTACAGCAGCAGAGCTGCTGCTAATCTGCTTCCAAGCGACAATGCTGACAATAGGAATGACGACGAGCTTGTGTACGTCAAGGAAGAGATCTACTAGGTAAGAAAGAGACCATGGTGCAGGCTGACCCACTCACTGCCGAAATAGGCTGAAGTCGAACCAGAACAAGGCTAGCGTTCAGTTGAATATGATGTTTCGCGGGTGGGATGCGTAGTCGGAGAACGCGAGTCGTGGTATGACATGAAGTCAGCCCAACACAGTGGAATGTTAAGCAACAGTTGGGCCAGCTGTTGTCACGGGTCTGACTTGGTGGATGGGAAGAGCGACGTCTCAATGCGTGTTCAGTATTACTTGGCTTTCTTTCTTGCGAGGTACGGAACCTTAGTCCAATTGAATGGGGCTATCTTCTCTTGAAACCGGCTGGGTTCAGCCACGTTGGCGGCAAGTCTGTTACCAGCTCAGCATTTATCCAAGCATCACATGTTGTATAGTACGGCATGACTGAAGTCGATTTGGAAATCGTTGAATGCCAGTCGCGGCACGAAGTACAGTTCATTGCAGCGGGTCGTCGATGGCAACGGAGTTGCAACGGCTCGTCGATTCGTGCAGTGGTGCAGTGGTAGCCCCCATTCGTCCATTCGTGAGTGTTCGGTGTCCGCTCCCATCTGCCCCTTCTCAAAGTTACCCTGACGAAGAGCCCAAACCATTCTACACGCGTGGAACCTAATGACCGGACCACTCAAAGCACAAGGACTCGGTGGGGGTCCACAGCACCCCTGAAGACTTCGCGCGCGGAGGGCCTCCTGGACTCGTTGGGAGTTCCGCCGCCTGGCTCCCTGTGGGGCCACGAGGCGTGCGAGGCGTCTGCCGAAAGGCCCCGAGTCACCATGTGAACCTGGCCACTGGGGCCTTCGGTGGAGCTCCCTATAGGGCTGCGACAGGTCTGACGGGTACTCCGAACGCATGATGATGATGATGATGGTGATGATGATGGTGATGATGATGATGATGATGATGATGATGATGATGTTGACGATGCTAATGATGATGATGATGATGATGATGATGATGATGATGATTTTGATACTGGTGGTGGTGATGATGATTATGCATATGATGATGATGATGATGATGATGATGATGATGATAACGATGATGGTGATGGTGATGGTGATGGTGATTATGAAGACGCAGATGCTGCTTGTGGTGGTGGTGGTGATAATTATGATGATCATGGTCATGGTCATGATCATGATCATGTTGATGATGATGCTGCTGATGATGTTGGTGATCATGACGGTGATAATGATGGTGATGATGCTGATGCAGATTATGACGATGACGGTGATGATGTTGGTGGTGATGATGTTGATGATGATGATGATGATGGTGGTGGTGATGGTGACGGTGATGTTAATGTGCACGATGATGGCCATGATCATGCTCATGCTCATGATCTTGATGATGATCATGGTTGTGATGATGATGATGATGATGACGATGGTGATGATGATGATGATGATGATGGTGATGATGCTGATTATGTTGATGAGGTCGATGACGATGATGATGGCGATGGTGGTGTTGAGCCCCCCATTGATGGTGATTATGATGACGTTGTTGTTGATGCCGATGAAGAACATGATGATACTGATTGTGCTGATGATGCTGATGATGAATATGATGATGGTTCTGGTGATGCTGATACTGATACTGATGCTGATGCTGATGATACTGATACTGATGCTGATGGTGGTGATGATGCCGGTGATGCTGATGACGATGGTGCTAATGATGATGATTATTGTGGTGGTGATGATGATGATGATGGTGATGATGGTGATGATGATGGTGGTGATGATGGTGATGATGATGATGATGATGCTGATGATGATGATGATGATGATGATGATGCTGATGCTGATGATGATGCTGATGATGATGGGGGTGTGGCGGTGGGGGTTGGCGGTGCCGTGAAGAGTGAACAGAAGGATGTAAAGTAGACGACGACAAACATGATGTCGATGACAAGGATGGGGAAGAGGAGTTGAAGAAAGAGGTGGCTGAGGAGAGGAGAGGAGAGGAGAGGAGAAGACGCGCGGCACTGCGGATTCAAAACGAGGACCCAACACACAGGAGGGGAGGGAATCCAAGGTTAGCAAGCATGGACCCCAAACAGTGTGTTTCTAGCAATCTATGTGGTGCAAACTATGTGGTGCAATTCACTTGTGGAACCCGAAGTTGTCGACCACTGCTCGCGCCATCATCCCACCCACCCACCCGCAGCTTGTCTTGCAAAAAACGAGCGGCGTCGATTGCCATGCGTGCTTGGCGTTGGCTGGTGCATCTCTGCGGCCGCGCCAGCCCCCGCACGCACCTGCGCGCGGCGGCCAGCCAGCTTGGCGCGACCAACGCGGCCGCGGTGGCGCTGACCGTTGGGCACATCCCACTGGGCACTTCAGTGCGAATCGGCGACTTGGGCGGGCGTGGTATCATGGCAACGTCGACAACAGCAGACACGATGATGATAGTAGCGATGCTGGTGACGATGTAGGCAACGACGACGGCACGGCCAGTGATGGCGCCGATGCTGACCACGCCGGCGACGATGACGGCGTCCTCGCGTCGGTGGTGAAGGTTGTAGATGGTGTTCAACATACGCGCGCGGCCGACGCGCGAAAGTGGCCCGCATGGTATGTTTTGACACGGATCGTGCCCCCCCCCCAAGCACGCGCGCAAGGGCGTTCGACGGATTTTGGCATGCGGCGCGAAAGGCCCGCTTGGCAGATTTCCAAAAATTAACAAAAGCGGGGGCGCAGGCTGTATTGAAAATTGCAGCTGCGAAGCAACATATTTTTATATGGTTTCGCGACACTAGGTTTTGGAATCCTTACGAAGCTTGAGGTGTTTGACGGATGTCGGCATGCGCGCGCGACGACGCGCGCGCGTGCATTTCGTCCGTTGTTGTGCACACGGTTCTCGCGACAGCACGCGCGCAAGGGCGCTCGAACGATTTCGACATGCTCGGCGCTCGCTAAGCCCGTTTGGTCGCATTGAATTTTGGTGTTGAAAAGTAATGGTTTTCGCAAGAATTCGCAAAACCGCACGCACACTTTTTTGTTTGAGAATCCGTGTTGCGAGCCCCTGTGATGTTAGATGATTTTTCGACACTCGATCCTGACAACCTTACGAAGCCTACGGTTTTGAAGGATTTCGGCATGCGCGCGCGACGACGCGCGTGCGCAGTTCGTCCCCTTGTCGGCAAAGGACTCTTGAGAACTGATGGTCTTTGATAAACGAGTGCGCGCGCTCCGTGCTCTTAGTAGAGGATGACGGGGGGTGTTGGTACCGGCCTGGTTGGGATGGTCCGAGATCATATTTAAAATGGACGATGCGGCAAAATCGTATGTAAATTGGCGGCGACGGGTCGTCGTCGGCGACAACTTAGTCGCCAGACCGCCACCCAGTCCCAGACGACGGACGGCGACGGGGCGGCGACGGCGACCATATAGCCGCCAGACCGCCACCCAGGCCCAAACGACGGGCGGCGACGGGGCGGCGACGGCGACAACTGAGCCGCCAAACCGCCACACGGCCCAGTTCCTCAGAAAAGAAGTGGGAACTTCTGATTACAAACGCTGTTTGAGAAATCGTAATAAACAGGCATCATTATAATCATATCAGTCCTATGCTACGGCATTAATATGAACGTCCCAACGTGCATGGACTTTTTTTTTCCAGGCTGGACCAGACACGCTGATGTTGGAATGTCATGCTTACGCCGCCGCAGTCTGCGCAAGAAGCTTGCTGTGCAAATCGCGGTGGCTTGCCCGCCTTCGCAGGGCCGTCTGTTTTCCTCACGCAGCTTGCGAATCGGAGGAAGATCCGTGCATTGAGGGAAAGGATTGGTCCGTGGGGCGTCTGGCCGACGAGCTGGCCGGCTAGGCAGCCAGCGGGGCCGCTGCATGGACACACTTGGGTTGCTTCGCCGCGCTGCTCTACCTTGTCGCCGCGGCTCTGCGGCTGAACAGCGGATGTTGTGGGCGAAGCTCGAACCACCCAGAGGAAGAGGAGACCCAGAGGAAGGAGGAGGGTGAGGGAGAGGGAGAAAGGAGGGAGTGCTGGAACCACGAGCGCGACGCGATGAAGGAGAACTGGCAGGAAGGAAACATGCAAGGGAGCCGGACCAGGATAAGTGGCTCGGCGGGTGGATCCGCCCAGCCCGACCTCTCGTCTTAACCTCTCTGCTTCGCTCCCCCCCCCGCCCTCGCTGTCCGTTCCCTGCCTCGCCTCTCCATCCAATTCCATCCTGTCGGCCCTCCTCTCGCCCCCATCCCCCTCCCCACCCCTCGCTCCCCCTCTCATCCTTTGTCCTTTTCCCGCTCCCCCCTGTGTCCCCCGACCTTCCCCTCGCGTTCCCTCCTCCGCCTCCGCCCAGCGGGGGCGAGCAGGTCAAACGAGAGCGTCTCGCACCCCGAGTTCTTCCGGCGGCTTCTGGCGCTCCCCCTGACCGTGTCGGTGCCCGCGGGGCGAAAACGGTCTTGTGAAAGAGCGGCCCGGCAACGACGACGACGATGACGACGACGACGACGACGACGACGACGACGACGACGACGACGACGACGACGACGACGACGACGACGACCGCGATGACAACGGCGATGAAGGCGGCGACGATACAACGATGAGCGTGAGGATCGTGGCGATGGTGGAGATGATGTGCAGGAGCCAGAGGTGAAGGAGGATGAGAGACGGGGGGAGGAGGAGCAGGAGGTGGACCAGGAGGACCAGGAGGACCAGGAGGACCGGGAGGAGGAGGAAGAGGACGAAAACCAGGAGAAGGGCGGAAACAGTGGAAACGACGACGTAGAAACGAGGAGGACGAGGAGGAAGAGGAGGACGGAACACGAGGAGGAGGGGGATCAGCAGCAAGTCTCAGGAGGAGGAGAAGGAGGAGGAGGAGGAGAAACATGAACAGGAGGAGGAGGAGGAGGAGGAGGGGAGGAGGAGGAGGGAGGAGGAGGAGGAGGGGGAGGGGGAGGGGGAGGGAAGTGAGGAGGAGGAGCTGGAGAAGCAGGAGGGGGCAAGAGAGGGAGAACAGCGACCAGGAACGCACCGGTGTGAGCAGGGGGGGGGGTGACGTGCCGGATGTGGCCCGGCCCGCGCCGCGCAGGCCATCCGGCTAACTTGGTCCCTGAGCCTGTTCGTGGGATACCGCACGTTCAGAGGCGCGGCCCCTCCTCCTCTCTCCTCCTCCTCCTCCTCCTCCTCCTCCTCCTCCTCCTTCTCCCTCCTCGGGGCCCCTTCTCGCTCCTGGCCCGTCTTCTCGGCATCGCTCACGTTCGGGGATTTTTGGATCGCGTGTCGCTCGGCGGGTCCTGGCCCACCACGCTTCGGCTCGACATGCTGCCCGCTTCCCGCTCCCCAGGCGTCCACGTGCCGAGCCTTTTCCCCGCTTCCCGCGCCGCGGAGCGGATTGACACGCCATCCGCTCGCAGCGCATGCAGTGTGTCGCTGGGGCCGCCGCCGCGGCACGCTCTGCAAAAGTTCCTGGCTGTATCCCCATCCCCACCAGGCCATGGCATCTCAGCCCAACCATCTCACCACGCTGGTTGGGTTAAGCCCCTCGAAACCTGAAGGGGACAGCCTATATCCCCAGCTAGAAGGTTAAATCGGCCAGTGAGGCCATGGCCGCGCCAGTGGGGATTGGGATCGGTGAAACGATGCCCATCTGCCTGAGGGTAGGAGAGGGAGGAGGGATTGTTTTTGCTATGGGCCGCCTGCCAGCCAAGCTTCCGAGGAGGTCACCAAGGAGGGAGGAGCAGGGTGACTGGGAACCCGAAGGGCCCCCGGAAAGCGGCCGAAGCACCAACCACCCCCCGAAGCCAAGCACAACGCCGCGGCATTAATTAGGCCCTTCCCCGCCGGCACGAACCGATTCCAACGGGAGGAAGGTCGATTTAAGTGCGTTCAATGACCCAGTGAGGGTCAAAGAGTTTCGGCGGACCCTGTCCCAAATCCCCCCCGGAGAGTGGGCCGACACTACGGAGGCGTTCATGGACGCTGCCACGGGGGTCTTCGGCGTTGCCCCCCGTAGGCCCCGGCAGGCTTACATATCAGAGGCCACGCTCGATTTAATTTGGCTCCGAAGGGGTGTCTTGCGAGCGTTAAGGAAAGCAGCCGCCCTCCCACCGGACCATGCCGAGCGGTCCTTCCGGAAGCTGGCGGCCCGCTGTCACGCGGGAGATTTGGCCAGAGGGTTCAGGGAGGGGGGGGCCCAACCTCCGCCAGAATGGGCCCCCGCTTTACGAAAGCTTCGAAGGTTCGGGGGCAAGCTTTGGCACGGCCGCTTGCCCGCCGACTGGTTTCGTTTCGCGTTGATCGATTTCCTCGAGTCTTCCCGGGGGCCGGTCTCGAGAGCCATTGAAGCTGACAAGGTTCAGTTTTTGGAGGCCCAGGCCGAGGGCATCCATCTGGCCATGGATGGCAGCGTCCCCCGCGAGCAGAGGCAGCACGTCCACCGCCTTCTGTCCTTCGGGGGGCGTCCCCCAAAAAAGCCGCCACCCCCTGTTTTTCACGTTGGGACTGGGGGGGGGGGAGGTCCTGGATTCGGATGGAGCCGTGGCTCGGCACATGCAGGCTTTCTCTGCGAAGGTTGAGTTTGGGGAGACTCTCACTTTGGAAAAGGCTGCGGAGCGGTATCACTCGACCTCGATGCACGGCGCCACCCCTCCTGCCGAGCTTGACGTAATTATTACCAGGCTGGAGTTGGAGATGGGGTTCCAGGCGGCGAAGCGGAGGAAAGCGCCTGGCCCCGTTGGTGTTCTCGATGACCTGCTCAAGGTCGCGCCGCAGGAATCGGCCCAACTATTCCACACAGTGCTTATGAAAACCACCATGTTGAGGCAGGAGGCGTTTCAAGCTAAACACTCCCGCGTGGCGTATTTCTGGAAAGGAAAGGGGGACCCTGCGAAAGACGCCGACCAACGACAGGCACTGATGGCGAATGTGGTAGCGAAGCACCACCACCGATTCCTCCGGTCCCTCGCCCTCCGAACCCTGCGTCGGGCGCTCTTGGAAAGCCAGGTTGGGGGATTGCCTAAACGATCCGCCGACACGGCGGTGCATCTGGTCCGTGAGTTTTGGGGCGCGTGTGAAATTCAAAAAGTGAGTTGCGCTAGCATGTTTGTCGATTTGAGGGCCGCGTTTTATTCGGCTGTGAAGCAGTTCGCTTTGACGTTGCCCACTCAGGACGCTGACCTAGAGTACGTTCTGGACCACGTGGATCTCCCTCCCTTCCTGGTGGATGCGATGAGGGAGCAGCTCCGGGAGCCCCCCAGTTTGGACCCTCATTTTGAGTCGGGACATCTTCGCGATCTGACTCGGGAGACCCAGCGGGCCCCTACGTGGGAGATTAGTGGAGCCGGGGGGGTGGTCGCGCCTCGCGCTGGCACTCGGCCTGGGACCGTCCTCGCTGGGGACGTGTTCTGTGGTATTTTTTGCGGGGCCCAGGCCGAGATCGAGCAGGAAATGCGGGAGCAAGACTTGGGATGGGCTCCTCCCCCAGGACCCCGGACGTTCGCTAAAGAACATGATGAGCCTCACCAATCCACAAGCTTTGTTGATGATTTGACGGCTTTGACGGCGACGTCCAAGCCAGAGTCTTTGATTCCCCGATGTGAGGCCATGCTGGACATCATATATTGCGCGCTCGGTCGGCGAGGGCTTCGGCTCAACCACGACAAAACGACGATTATGATGTGTTTTAGGGGTCCGGGTGGCCGCCCCCACCACCAGGCTGTCAGAAAAGACCCTCTCAATATTCGCTCCCAGTGCGGCGATTTCTCGATCCGCACCGTCCGCGTCCAGAAGTGTTTGGGGGTGATTTTTAGGGATGACGGGGGGGATGCATTCTGAGATCTTTGCGAGGACGTCCCACATGGCTTCTGCGCTGGGTCCGATCAAACGGACGATAGCGCCGCGTGCTGCTCTCTCCGTGCGGGCTAAGGGGACGTACGTCGATAGTCTGGCGGGGTCGAGGTTGTGGTTCGGCTCGCAAACGTGGGGCCCGATGTGTCTGAGGCTCGAAGGGAAGGTACGGACGGCTCACGCAAAGATGTACCGGGTGGCCTAAAAAATTGAGCCTCTATAACAATGAGCTGTGCCACGCTTCATACGTTGAAGTGTTAGCGCAAGCCCAGCGCCTGCCATGGGAGGTTGTGCTCAGAATCGGGCGCTTGCGATACCTCCCCCGAATGCTGCACCATGCGCCGCCTATGCTGCGGTTGCTTTTGGACGCCTGCCCCCAGGGTTCGGGTTGGAGGGGGCTCTTGGAGGGCGATTTCCGCTGGATTCGAAGCTTCTTGGCCGAGGCGGAGTACCCTGGCCAGGGCACGACCGAGGATTGGACGCAGATGGCCCGCGTCGCCCCGCGACATTACCTTTCCATTATCAAGCGCACGGCTGATAGGGTGAGGGAGGCCCTGTCTGAGCAGGGGCGTGCGAAGGTCTGCGAGGTGGCCACGGGTACCACCGTCGTGGATCAGACGTCGGCGGGGCCGGAGAGCTTCCTATGTTATGAGTGCGGTCATACGTTCCATAGTGCGCGACAGCTCCGTGCCCATCACGGCAAGTGGCACCAGACCCCCTTGTGCCCGAATAGTTTTGTGACGGGGAGCGTATGCCCCATTTGTCTGAAAGACTACCACCAGGGAGGGCGGCTGCTGAAGCACGTCCATCAAGTCGCGTTTTGTCGACTTGCGCAGATTCGGTCCGGAATGCGGCCGAGTCCAGAGGAGCTCGCCGTAGACAGAGCCCTGAGGAGAGACCAGCAGCGGGCCAACCGTGCCCGTGGTCTGCAGGATAACTACGCGGAGCAGCCGCCCATGGTTGTCTCAGGCGCATCATTCCACCCGGCGGTGGAGGAAGAAACGATAGAGATCGAGGAGCCCCGGGTGCCGCTCACCATCGATCCGTATCTATCTTCATTCTGAACGAGGACTGGGCTAACCAACTCCTCTTCCTCCTCCTCCTCCTCCTCCTCCTCCTCCTCCTCCTCCTCCTCCTCCCCTCCCTTCGCTCCTCTTGTTCTGAACCCGCCGGTTCTCTCAGATACCGTGCTGTCCGGGAGGTCCAGTGGTGCATTCTGTCGGCACCAATGCCCTGGTGACGTTTACCCGGCCGGCCTCCCGGCGACGGGGAAGCGTAACGAATTTCCCCCCCCTCCCCCTTTTGTGCTCCCTGCCAGGGTAAAGGTGTTTTGCGTTCCCCGAGGCTACCGCGACGACTAATCTCACGTGACGGCGTCCGAATCTCGAATGACAGGCTGAGCCTGTCTGCGCTCCCTGGGGCCCCCCTCTCCCCCCCCGGTCCCTCGTGCCACGGCCGGACTTGGTGGGCAGGTTTGGTGGCTCGGGCTGTCTGCAGTGGTGTGGTGTATTCCTGGCATCGTTGTTGTACAGTGCGCTCGCTCTGCTCTTTTTCCTCTCGGCCTCTATTCCTAGTTTGGGCTTCAACCTTCTTGCCCTCAATGCATGAATGAATGAATGAATGAATGAATGAATGAATGAATGAATGAATGAATGAGTGAATGAGGAGGAGGAGGAGGAGGAGGAGGAGGAGGAGTGCGAGCACGAGTCGCCTGCCTAACTATTTCCACCCTCCCTCTCATGACATAAGAATCGTTTCTGGCATCATATCATTTGGGGCTGAAACACGTTTCCTCCCAGCAAACGGAATGCGCTCGCGCGCGGTCACGCTTCCGACGACTTGGCGACGGGAAAAACGCGCGGGCCGCGCAGGGGCGGAAACGGCAAAACTTCCGATGAGCTCGGCGAAGACAAAGCATGCGCCGCGCCGACACAGCACTACCATTTTCACTCACAACCTGCGCGGCGCTTGGGCGAGGTCGGCATTTCGCCCGCTCTCGCGCGGCCCCGCTGCCGCTGTCGCTTTCATGCGATTCGGCAAACGAGCCATGCGCCGCTCCCGCGCGGGAGCGCTGCTTCCGAGCGAAATGCGCACGGAGCTTGAGCGAGGGCGACAACTCACCCCCAGAATTGGGGATTGAGGAATATGCGCCGCACTGAGGCGCGGGAGGGCCACTTTCACGCGAAATGGGCGTGGCGCCGAGTCGAAAGCGACATGTTCGTCCGCTCGCGCGTTGACGAAGTGTCGTGCGAAAGATGCGCGCCGCGCCCCGGCGGGAGCTCACATCTGGAAAATGAGCGCGTCGCCGACGCGAGAGCGACCTTTCGGTCCTCCGCGCGGGATGTGGGCCCGTGGAACGTGGATGTGCGGCCTTTTGTTGCGCGGGATGTGCGGCATGTCCTTCCTGCCAGGAATTCACCAACGTGGAAGACATACGGTAGAGGGAAACAATTACTGAACACTCCCCCTCCCCCCAACTCAATGTTAGCACGCGCGGAAAACGACGCGGTCGAAGTGCATCTCATCAGACCCACCGCCAACTTTGAACATTGGGGGGAGGGGGGAGGCGTTGACAGATGAATTTGGCATGAGTGTTCGCTAAATTGTTCCGAGGCCTGTATGAAGTCCATCCTGGAAGCATTGTTCTTGATAACCCGGATTGGACCCCCCAGGCTGGCTGGCTTTCCGCCGGCTGGGTGGCAGATCCGGCTTCTTATTGATAGTGAGCTTGGGTGAAAGTCGACCTCGCCAGGTCGATCGAGCCAGGTGGCCCCTCCCCAGTTGGGTGCGGCAGTTCGCCCAACCCCTCCTGAAACCTTCCTGATTCCTGAGGAAGGTTATTGTTTATGTTTTTTGGAAGGTTCCAGGAATCCTGGAACCTTCCTGAGGATGGTTTTAGAAAGGTTTCAGGAGGGGTTCGTCGGACCTCCCGCACTGGTCTCCCCCGCCCAGTCTCACCCTCCCACATCGCACGAGAACGAATTGCTTCAATAATTTGCATCTTGGGGGCTGGAGCGTGTTCCCGCCTAGCGGTCGGAGACCAGCGTCAAGTCGGGTCTATCCCTCTACAGGGAGAACAATCCAGAAACAGTTCAAAATAGTCAGGGGCCGACTTTTTTGAACCATTTTGGGGGCTCTTTGGGGGTATGCTTTTTTTTGTTCGCCCAAGATCCGCCTGCAGGGGGACAGGCCCGACCTGAGACCAGCGCCGGACCGAGCTGCGGCGCGGAGGCACCTCCACCCCGGACATCATCAAGCGGAGGGGCCGGCTGCAGCGGAGGAGCCGGCCGGCCGGCGGCGGCCCCTCGCCCGCCGGCCTTTTCGTCACCTCCCCCCCCGCTCCCTCCCTGCATCCCCCTTGACTCCCTCTCCCCCTTCCTCCTCCTCCTCCTCCTCCTCCTCCTCCTCCTCCTCCTCCTCCTCCACAATTACTCAGTATGAATACTGCTCTCCCTCTTCCCCCGATGGCGGCCTGAAAGTATTAGACCCCCCCCCGCGTATTGTTTTTTACACATAGGATTCTCGGGAGTGGGGTTTTCGCTTGCGTTTTTTTTCAAAATGCTGCTCTCGCTGAGGCGCTGGCCTCATTTCTGCTCCCGAATCGTTCCGAATCGTGCTCCCGCTGCAGCGTGGGCCTCATTTTCGGATCGGTGTTTGGCCTCCGTCGTTCAGGATGGCGTTCTCGCCCCAGCGCGGGCCTCTTTCTCGCGCGCCCATCCGCCCGCCACCACCGCGCCGCACCACCACCACCACCACCACCACCACCACCACCACCACCACCACCACCACCACCACCACCACCACCACCAGCAGCAGCAGCAGCACCACCACCACCACCACCACCACCCACCACCACAACCACGCACGCACGCACGCACGCACGCACGCACGCGCACCACCACCCACTACGCACGCGCGCGCGGAGCCACAGGTCCGCTACGACACGCGTCCGCGGATAGAGAAAATCAGCGCCATGGTAAGGGATGGGAGGGAGGGGTAGGACGTCAGATATGACGCGAGCGCACCTAGCTTGTCCTTCCCCCTTCCTCCTCCTCCTCCTCCTCCTCCTCCTCCTCCTCCTCCTCCTCCTCCTCCTCCTCCTCCTCCTCCTCCCCCTTCCTCCTCCTCCTCCTTCCTCCTCCTCCTCCTCCTCCTCTTCCCTCCTCCCCTGCCTCCCCTGCCTCCGTCCTCCCTCCCTCATCCTCCCTCCCCCCCCCTCACTCACTCAAGCGCATGCGGCCCGAGCCCCATCCGAAGCATTTGGCTTTGCGATGGGCCCCAGGTCGCGTCCAGTGCCTTCACGTGTCGCTTGGGGGGCTCCGATACCTGCCGCGGCTTTGTCTTTGCAACAGCTGTCGGATGGCGAGACTGGACGAATTCGTTGATTACGGCTTTCAATTTGCTTGGTTTAGTATTGGGTTGTAGTTGTATCTATTGCGTTCGAGGCATACCCATAGGGTCTGAAGCGCATGCCCGCGTTTCCACGCCTCGTCCAGTATACCACATCAATGTTACCGTGTTCATCCGCGTGGTGGTACTCGTGCTTTCGGGTCGGGGCCACTCGTGGTCAATGGCGCTTCGTATCTTCATCCTGCTTCTCGATGTGCCTGGCATGTGCTTATCGTTCAATGCGTTGCTCACGGGCGGAGGTATTCCAATGTTGTTTCACGTTGCGGGGACTCATCCCGCGCGCGGAAAAGTGCCGAGCAGCACGAGGTGCGTCGAATAAGACGGTGAAGGGCTTTTCGTAAGGCTGATGTCGATGCTGCTCCCAATTGGTAGGCCGTGGCGTTTGACAGTGTCAGTTGTTTGGAGGTGGTTTCCAGGTGTGCGTTGTGCTTTTTGCAATATTTCCTGGCTGGGCCGTGATATTCACGTTCGCTCTGTTCTCGGGCTTGTGCTCGCCAGATCTTGTCAGCCGTGGCGTTTCGTGGAGTTCGTCATCCGGTGCGTGCGCGCGCTCGCCCATGTCGTCGCGGTGCTCCGCGAGCACAGCGCGCGCGTTGCATTATCCTCTGATGTCGCTACGCGAGGGCTGTAATTCCTGTAATTCCTCCCTCCCCTCCTCGTGTCCCCTTCCTCCCACGCTCCTCCTCCCCCCGCTTCCGGGCTCCTCCACCCGTCGACCTCGCCTCTTCCTCCCTCGTCGCTCCTCTCTCGCTCCTCCCCTCCTCTGTCCCTCGTCCTCCCCTCTCCGCCTTCCGACCCTGACGTCCTCGCGGCGTGAGAAACCACGGCGGGGGGTTTTGGTGCCTTTCGGCTTCTGGAGGCCTTCACCGGGCCCCAAGACTGTCATAGACGGCTCGGGATGAAAAGCCGGTCCCTGAGAAGGCGTCCAGACATCTAGGGAGCAACGTTGATCGGCAATCACAACGTCGGTCATTGGGTCCTGCCGAAGGCCTGTTTACCGTAGCCGAGAGTTACGCGCGTTCTGGCCCGCTTGTGCCCCGCTTTTGCCAGAGCCCGCCATTGCGAGTTTTGGCTTTAGTCTTTAGTCCAGTCAATAGACCTCCCTCCCCCCTTCTCCGTCGTCCTCCCGCCCATCCCCCTACCTCCAGCTTCCTTCCTCCTGCCTCTCCGTCCTTCCTCCTCTCCTCCTTCCCTCCTTCGTTCCCTCCTTTCTCACATCCTCCTCCCTCCCCTCCCTCCTCCCTCCTTGCAGGGCTAGGGATTGGCTCCTAGATGGCAGACCCCCCTCCGTCAACACCGGCCTCCGTGCTTAATTCGTTGCGACTTTATTGACGGGGTCTGAAGTCGGCTCGGTCGCGTCTTTCAAGTTATGCTGGAAGGTGTCATCGTGATTCGTTTGCTTGCTCGTCCCAATCTGCGTCGTTCGTCCTCCTCCCTGAGTGGCAGTGTTGTAGCTACCGATGCTTCGATGGCGGAGGGCACGGTTGATGCACTCCCTTCTTCCCGAGCCCCCTTCAGAAGGGGAGGTGAATGAGCCCCTGGACCAAGAAGCACCCAGAAGACCATGTCCAGGGCGATGTTGCATGAGAGTGCATGCGACCATGGGCATGCACGTGTATGCAACCACGGGCATACGGTAATCTATCGGCCCGGGGTTGTGCTCTTTGCCCGTCGCGTTCAGTGAATCTAGGCCTCCTAGATGGGGTCCGAGTAGGTGGGGTCGGAGGATCGCGCCGCATCGCCGATGCATCGGCGATGCGGGTCGATGCGGGGCCCGAGTTGCTTCACGTCGACGTCGCCGATGCATCGCCGACATCGACGATGCGTCGCCAGTGCATCGCCGGTGCATCGCCGATGCGTCGCCGATGCATCGCCGATGTATCGGCGATGCGGCGCGACCCTCCGACCCCATATACTCCGACCCCCTCTAGTAGGCCTCTAGTGAAGCCGTGGCAGGAGGCGGGGTTCCTGCTAACTGGTGCGTGCGGGATAGAATCGGGTGTTGCTGGAAGTGCCCCCTGGCCCGAGGCCCCCCCTCCAGAGCACCCCTCACGAGGCCCAGAGGGCCCCAGGGGCTCCAAAATCGAGCGAAAAGCTGGGGCCACCTTGGGCCAGGGGCACCTTTGTAGCAATCCCCGATAGAAAGACCGCGGGTGGAGCCGTCTCCACCGGTTGTGGGACACTTTGAGCCGTGCTCCGCCCCCGCTGCCGGTGCACATGGTGTTGTTTTGGGCAACAGCATTGCAAAATCCCACCTCCTCCCTCCTTCTCCCTTCCCCCCTCCTGCTGCCATTATCCTCCTCCATCCTCCATCCTCATCATCTCCCCCTCCCTCCTCCCTTCTCCCCCCTCTGTCCACCCGTTTCCTCCTCCCTGCTCCTTCCTCCTCTCTCTTGCCTTCCCTCCTCCATCCTCCTCCCTCCTCCCACCCCCTCCTGCCTGCTCCATCACGCCCCCGCCCCCCTTCACGAAGCGATTCGTCTTTGGGGAAGCCTCCTCGAGGAAGGTTCGTCTTCGTCCTCCTGCTCCCTCCCTGCCTCCGTCCCCTCCTCCTCCCTCCCTCCTCCTTCCTCCCTCCTCCTCCCTGCCTCCCTCCTCCCTCCCTTCCTCCCTCCCTTCCTCCCTCCTCCTTCCTCCCTCCCTCCCTCCCTGCCTCCCTCCTCCCTCCTCCTCTGCTGGACCTTCGGGTCCCCCCTCGGCCGCCGACGTCGAGGGCCCCAGTGCTGCCACGAATGTTCACGAATGTTGTCATTTAGGGGTGCCGCCTCGAGGAGGGTTAGTCGTCGTCGTCGTCGTCGTCGTCGTCGTCGTCGTCGTCCGCCACGTCTGGGCCTTGGGGTCCCTCCCCTCGCGTCGGACGATAGGGGGGAAGATCGGGCAAGCCGGGGTACGACACCTGCTTGAAGAATTTGGGCAGAAGTTTCAATAATGAATGTACGTAAATGATATGCATATATGCATAGACCTGTCCCTAGACATACATACATGTGTACATACATACATACATACATATATATATATACATACATACATACATACATACATACATACATACATACATATATACATACATACATACATACATACATACATACATACGTACGTACGTACGTACGTACATACATGCATACATACACACAGACACACAGGCACACATACACACATACACACATATACACACATACATACATACATACATACATACATACATACATACATACATACATACATACATACATACATACATACATACATACACACGTACAGGCATACAGACATACAGACATACAGACATACATACATACATACTTACATTCTTACATACTTACATACTTGCATACATACATACATACATACATACATACATCCATACATCCATACATCCATACATCCATACATCCATACATCCATACATCCATGCAGTCATACATCCATACATCCATACATAGAGACATACTTACATACAGACATACATACATACAGACACACAGACACACGTACGTACATACAAACATACATACAGGCATGAATCTATACACACAAACATATACTATAGAACGTTCAAAGGGCGTCAAGTGTTGTCTCTCATCTAAGGCGGTGAGCTGGAGAAACCAGACACGTGAACCGGTTCGCTACGCCTCATGTTGGTTCGCCCCGACCCTGTTCGCCACGGCTGGATCCGTTTCGAAATTCCGGTCAGAACATGTTTCGGGACATTCTAGCTCGGTGTTGGACTAGCTAGGGCCCGTGCAGACACAGGAGGGTGGCTGGAGATCGTTGTCGTCGTCATCGTCTTTCTCCTGCTCCTCCTCCCCCTCCTCATCCCCTCGATCCACTGTCAGCCTTCGCTTGCATCCCATATCGGAGCCTGGACCAATTTTGTCGCCATTGAAGGGTGCCAGGGCCAGAGCACACGTCGTGCCACGATGGCCTTTCTTCTTCCCTCCTCTCTCTCTTCCTCAACTCAATCATCCTTGTCAGATTCCTTCTCCCATCTCTCTCCAGCGTTGCCTTGCTTCCTCTTCATTCTCCTCCTCCTCCCCCTTCCCGCGCCGTTGCGGCCAATGTTTTATGTTGTTCTTTATGGGCATCACATTATGAGTATTGCCCGTAGCACGTTGCTAACTTTTGTGAGTAATGTGATTCATTGGCTGACGCCGCACGGCCGACCCCTTGGGGCGGCAGTAAGAGTGAAGAACGGAGTTAACGGAACGATTTCTGGGGAATCTTGGGGTGTCAGCTTCTTGGGATTTCGTCGGTGGCGGTTGGCGGATCGCGGCTCCGCCTGTGGTTCTCTGGGCTCTCCTGGCAGCATTTTGATGCCTCTTGGGGGCTGTTTTGAGGCCTCTTGGAGCCTCTTGTGGGCCTCTCGGGGTCCTCGTGGGGGTCTCTTGGGGGCCTTTTGGCGCCTCCTCCGGTTTTTTCGGGGCCGAGTGCTCTAAATGTTCACTCGGGTTCCCCCTTTGGGCCTCCTCATGGGGCAGTCCTGGGGACCTGGGTCGTTTCGGAAGCTTTGGGGCCGTCTTGGAGCCCTCTTGGGGGCCTCTTGGGCTATATCTTAAAGACTTCCTGGGCCGTTGTGGGCCTCGTGAAAGCCCAAGAGGCGAATGTGCTAAAATTATACGTTTTACCGGGGGAAGGGGACGATGTTTGCTTCTGGAGGGCCTCTTGGGACGCCTCTTGGTGGCTTCTTGGGGCGTCTTAGGGGGCCTTTGGGACCGTCTGGAGGCAATCTTTGGCGTCTTGGCGCGATCTTTCGGCGACTCGTAGCCATCTTTGACCGTCGGGGGGGCGTTTTGGGGCCCTCTTGGCCCGTTTTGGGCCCCCTGAGCCTCCATGGGTGCGGCCGACACCTTTGCCCCCCACCCCCTCCCCCCCTCCATATCGGCCCGACCTGGCTCCCGGGGAAGGGGCTTGGGGAGGGGGAACCATCTCACACGCCGTGACCCCAAGGGGTCGGCGGATTGGCGTTTCGTTCTGATTATCATTGCTATGTTAGACTTGTGATTATATGTTCTTCTTCTCTTAATATTATTGCTCTCATTGGCGCATTATTCACCTTCGTCTTGGCGCCAGTTGTCTTTCATGTTTCCGCTGACTCCTCTTCTTTGTTCTCCTTCTCAGAGCATCCGTTCTGCCACTGGTGCCCCTTCATGTGGGTTCGGAGTACGCCTGGATGCACTTCCCTTGGAGAGGAATGGAGCAGACAGGGCAGGGGGGGTGGGCGGGGGGAAAGAGCAGGGGGACGGGAGGAGGGGAATCAGGGGAGGGGAAGAGGGGGGGGTGCAAGGGGCGGAACGAAGAGGGCAACCACGATGAGGGTGCGAAGCTATTCGCTTTTCGCGCTTCGCGAGTCCCTTGTCCTGTCCTGGGGGGGCGGCGCGAAAGCGCGACGTTCGTCGCGTTTCGCGGAGCGCGAAGCGCGAAGTTAGTAGCCCTAGGTTGAACAAGGAGGGCGGGGGGAAAGGGCAAGTCTGAAGAGCGATGAAGGGTGGCGGGTCGACATCGGGATCCTTCTTCGAGTGTAGTTGGGTTATCATGTCGAGGTCGCGGTGCCAATATGTTGCTGGCTGCACCGCTGGCCTTCCGCTTCATCTGATTTCCTCGAGGCTGAGGTCTCGAGTGGAGGCGCCGACGACGCCAACACAACCACTTGATCCATTGCTTGACACATCTCTGCTTAGCTTTTGTTTCGCGGATGGAGTGGGGGGAGAAGGAAGGGGTCGAGCACGTCCAATCAGGCCGTTGTGCTCCTTCTTGTGCCGTTGTTGTTGGTCCTAGGAGTTACTGGACGTGCTCGACGGCCATGCTGACGTGTTTCTCCTGCCTGCTCATGATGTCGGAAGGGGGGCGGGAGCATCAGGGAGGGGAGGCTGAAGGGACACAAGCGGTGGCGCCAGTGCTACCTGTGTGAGCTTATCGATCCACCATTGCAGAACACATGTTCGAAGTACCGAGCGAGTCTAGCATTGCATTGTATCACCATGCCATCGTCAATGTGATAATGTAGTTTGGGAGTTTGTGTATCATTGCGTGCTCGCCGCTTCTTGCGGCTCCCTGGTAAAATCATATGTATCGCTGCTGCGAGTAGCATCGGGGCATCCGCAGAATTTCTGTGGGCACTGGCTGCAATCGGGTCGAAGAAACGTGCAGGGAGGTGGCACACCATCATGTTCTTGCTGCTGACGGGGTACTCACCGTCGGCCGACGAGAAGAAGTTCGTGTGGTGCACCCGCCCGCACCCCTGGCCTGCAGCCGTGCCTGGGCCTGGCCCGCGATCGTGCCGTTGTCCCTCCGTGCCTCTGCAGGTGTCGCGCCGAGCACTGCTTGGAACGGGGTGGCGTCTGGAAGCAGCCTTCGGCTGCACTATTCTCCTCCTGTCCGCGTCCTCGTCCTCCCCTTTCTCGCTGGGATCAGCGTCCTCGCCTTCAGCTTGCTTGTGGGAGTTACCTCCCTTTCATTTCTCTTTGTCCTCGAAGAAACAGGCATGCACATCTTTTGTGGAAGGTCCGCGTGGAATTCTTGGACCTTCCCTGGACCCCCCCTGGCGGCGCCTCCGGCGCCGCCACTGGCGCGCTCCGCGAGCCCGGGAGGAGGGTCCAGCGCCGATCGAAGCAGTCCGCGCGGACTTTCGAACGTTTCTGCTTGCACGTCGTCGTTTCTCCTTCTGCGCATGCCTGCCCTCGCCCTCGGCGGCGCAGCTTTTGCGCATCTCGCGCCGGCCGTTGTGACGTCATGTGAGGGTGGGTGAGGATGCGCCTGTGCTCCCGCTCCTCTCCCCGTCCCGCCACCCGCTCCGCCTCCCGCTCCCCCGCCGCCCTTCGTCCTCGTCGTCTTGCCTGACCTCCTCATCCTCACTCGCCAGTTTGTTGTCCCTCTTCATCCGCCGTCTTCGTCCTCCGTCTCCTCCTCGTCTTGGTACTCCTTTTTCTTTTTTTCCCCACATGCTTCGTGGGGTTCTGGTTTTCTTCCCTGCCGCGCCGCGCCCGCGTCTCCCCCCCACACCCGCCCTCCTCCCCTCCTCCTCCTCCTCCTCCTCCTCCTCCTCCTCCTCCTCCTCCTCCTCCTCCTCCTCAGCACAGCGCAGCACAGCACAGCAGACCGCAGCACAGCATAGGACAGCACAGCACAGCTCAGCAGAGCACAGCACAGCACGTCTCGGCGACACGCGTCTACATACAGCCGCACGCATGCACACACTCGCACACACAAGACGACACCAGTCCTGGCATAGCAGGCGTGGCACTTTCTCGACACCATAGGGGGTGCGCAGGGGGTGGTCTCTCGCTGCGGTCTCTATACGCCCCAGTCGTCCTGCTATAGCAGGCGTGGCCCCAGTCGTCCTGGCATAGCAGGCGTGGCACTTTCTCGACACCATAGGGGGTGCGCAGGGGGTGGTTTCTCGCTGCGGTCTCTATACGCGCCGGTCGTCCAGGCATAGCAGGCGTGGCACTTTCTCGACACCATAGGGGGTGCGCAGGGGGTGGTCTCTCGCTGCGGTCTCTATACGCGCCGGTCGTCCAGGCATAGCAGGCGTGGCACTTTCTCGACACCATAGGGGGTGCGCAGGGGGTGGTCTTCTCGCTGCGGTCTCTATACGCGCCGGTCGTCCAGGCATAGCAGGCGTGGCACTTTCTCGACACCATAGGGGGTGCGCAGGGGGTGGTCTCTCGCTGCGGTCTCTATACGCGCCGGTCGTCCAGGCATAGCAGGCGTGGCACTTTCTCGACACCATAGGGGGTGCGCAGGGGGTGGTCTCTCGCTGCGGTCTCTATACGCGCCGGTCGTCCAGGCATAGCAGGCGTGGCACTTTCTCGACACCATAGGGGGTGCGCAGGGGGTGGTCTCTCGCTGCGGTCTCTATACGCGCCGGTCGTCCAGGCATAGCAGGCGTGGCACTTTCTCGACACCATAGGGGGTGCGCAGGGGGTGGTCTCTCGCTGCGTCTCTATACGCGCGGTCGTCCAGGGCATAGCATGGCACTTTCGACACCATAGGGGGTGCGCAGGGGGTGGTCTCTCGCTGCGGCGCGCCGGTCGTCCAGGCATAGCAGGTGGCACTTTCTCGACACCAGGGGGTGCGCAGGGGGTGGTCTCTATACGCGCCGGTCGTCCAGGCATAGCAGGCGTGGCACTTTCTCGACACCATAAGGGGTGCGCAGGGGGTGGTCTCTCGCTGCGGTCTCTATACGCGCCGGTCGTCCAGGCATAGCAGGCGTGGCACTTTCTCGACACCATAGGGGGTGCGCAGGGGGTGGTCTCTCGCTGCGGTCTCTATACGCGCCGGTCGTCCAGGCATAGCAGGCGTGGCACTTTCTCGACACCATAGGGGGTGCGCAGGGGGTGGTCTCTCGCTGCGGTCTCTATACGCGCCGGTCGTCCAGGCATAGCAGGCGTGGCACTTTCTCGCGCAGGGGTGGTCTCTCGTGCGGCAGTCGCTGGCACACCATAGGGGGTGCGCAGGGGGTGGTCTCTCGCTGCGGTCTCTATACGCGCCGGTCGTCCAGGCATAGCAGGCGTGGCACTTTCTCGACACCATAGGGGGTGCGCAGGGGGTGGTCTCTCGCTGCGGTCTCTATACGCGCCGGTCGTCCTGGCATAGCAGGCGTGGCACTTTCTCGACACCATAGGGGGTGCGCAGGGGGTGGTCTCTCGCTGCGGTCTCTATACGCGCCGGTCGTCCTGGCATAGCAGGCGTGGCACTTTCTCGACACCATAGGGGGTGCGCAGGGGGGGGCTGCGGTCGGTCGTCGCTGCGGTCTCTATACGCGCCGGTCGTCCAGGCAGGGGGTGCGCAGGGGGTGGTCTCTCGCTGCGGTCTCACGCTTTCATAGCAGGCGTGGCACTTTCTCGACACCATAGGGGGTGCGCAGGGGGTGGTCTCTCGCTGCGGTCTCTATACGCGCCGGTCGGGAATCACTGCCGTGCCATGCCTTTCGTCGGCGCCGTGCCGTGCCGTGCCGTGCGCGGCCGTGCAGGAGTTGCGAGGAGGAGGAGTTGAGAGGAGTGCGGAGGAGTTGTGAGGAGGAGGATTTGAGAGGAGTGCGGAGGTGTTCAGAGGAGCGCGGAGGAGTTGAGAGGAGTGCGGAGGAGTGCAGAAGGAGGAGTACAGAAGGATATGAGAGGATGAGTTGAGAGGAGTGCGGAGGAGTTGAGGGAAGTGCGGAGGAATTGAGAGGAGTGCGGAGGAGTTGACAGGATGGGGTGGGACGAGGAGGAGGAGGACGAGGAGGAGGAGGAGGAGGAGGAGGACGACGACGACCACGAGTGCGGCGACGAATACAACGAGCACTACCAACACAACGAGTACGACGACGTCGGGTGCGACGACGACGAGTGCGACGACGAGCGCGACGAGCACGACGACGAATGCGAAGTCGAGTGCGACGGCGAGGTACGACGACGAGTACGATGACGAGTAAGACGATAGAGCGGCAACGAGTACGACGACGAGTACGACGAGTACGACAACGAGTACGACAAGTACGACGACGATTCGCGACGAGGGTTTAGAACGCAGCATTGCGCATAGATGATAATGACAAGCAAACACATAAGATTAAACATCAGTATGTGGGGTTCCTCGGTAGCGTAATTTTTGTTCTCTCTCCCTCGCTCTCTCTCTCTCTCTCTCTGTCTCTCTCCCTTTCTATGTATATATATATGATATAAACAAATACCGCTTCCTGGGCTCCGCCCACTCCGCTGCCATTTCTGGCAAATCCCCGATGCTACCCTCCTCGCTGTCCAAGAGAGAGTTCCCGCAGGGCCTGAAGGCGGCCCAGGACGCCCCCGAGACAGCCCAAGAGTGCTCCAAGGCTGTCCAAGACGGCCCCCGACGGCTCTGGAGGCCCCCAAAAGCATTCAAGATCAGCCCACGAGGCCTCCAAGAGTCCCCCAAGAGCTCTGGTGAACCCCTCGAGATGCTAAAGTCATTGGAAACCAACGGAAGATCAATGGTTTTCTGTTTTCTCGCACTTCCGCCTACGACACGCTTCCGAGGCTTGCGCAAGTCCCTCAAGAGAGCTCCAAGAGGCTCCCAAGAGGCGTCTAGAGCGGCGCGAAGTGGCCCCGAGAGGCCACGAGAGGTCTCCATGACTCCCGAAGGGGCCCTACCGAGGCCCCCAAGACGCTGGCCATTGTCCCTCCTCACTCCTCCTTCCTACTTGTCTCTCCTTTCCCCCCCTCTCTCAGCTCCCCTCATGCTTTTTCGGCTTTCCAACGCTCCAAGACGGCCCAAGAGGTCACCAAGACTGCCCAAGGCGTCCCCGCGACGGCCCAAATACGACCCAAGAGTGCGCCAAGACTGCCTAACAGGCCGCCAAGACGGCCCCAAAGCCCTCAAGACGGCCCCAAGACAGGGGCAACAGCGGAGATCTAATTTGACATTTCGAGCCCAGACGCCAGAGCCCCGGGGAGGCCCCCGAGGCGCCCCCAAAAAGTTCCAAGAGGCCACCAGGCGACCCCCAACAAAAACCGGAGAGGCCCCACCCCCCAGAAACCCTCAAGAGCCCTCCAAGAAGGTCCCCCAAAGGCATCCAAAGAGACTCCCGGCATGGTTTTGCCAGGTTAAGTGCTCTCGGGCATCCCCCCTTAGGCTGCCCTGGGTCCTCGTGGCTGCCTTGCGCGACTTCCTGGACCCTTCTTCAGCGAGTCCCGAAGCGTCCATCAGGGAAAACGCTCCCATATGGTGATCCTTTCGGGATGATGTCCATATTCATCATATCCTGTCAGAATGGTCCGTCTAATCGCGCGCGAAGCGCAAGTGCTTCTAGTATGCGTGCATACATATATGTGTACACACATGCGTGCATATACGCATGCATGTATACCGATATGTATGTATGCAGGTATGTATGCATGTATGTATGTATGCATGCATGTATGCATGTATGTTTGAATGGTTGTACGCATGTATGTAATTGTGGATGTGTGTATGTATGCATGTAAGTCTTCATGTGCGTATGTATGTATGCATGTAGGTATGCATGCATGTATGCGTTTATAGGTAATTGCATATATGTGTATACACACATATACATATACATATATATATATATGTGTATGCATGTCTGCATGTATCGATGTATGCAGGCATGACTGTATGTATGGATGTATGTATGTACGTGTACATGAGTGTATGTATGCGTGCATGTATGTGTGCGTATGTACATGTGTGTATGTATGCATGCATGTATGTATGTATGTTTGTATGACTGTATGTGTGTATGTATGTATGGATGTGTGCATGTGTATGTTTGCATTCATGCATCTGTGTTAGTGATGTTATGTGTATGTATGCATGTATGTATATATGCGTGCATGTATGTATATATGCATGCATGCATGCATGCATGCATGCAGACAGGCATTCATGCATGTATCTGTGTATGTATGCATGTATGCGTATAGTGTGTAAGTGTGTGTGTGTGTGTGTTTGTGTGTGTGTGTGTATGTTTGCATGTATGTATGTAATTGTGTGTATGTATGCATGCATGCATGCATGCATGCATGCATGTAGGTAGGTAGGTAGGTAGGTAGGTAGGCAGGCAGGCAGGCAGGTAGGTATGTGTGTATGTGTGCATGTGTGCATGTGTGTATGTGTGTATGCGTGTATACATGTATGAATGTATGTGTGCATGTGTGTATGTGTGTATGTATGTCGGTATGTCTGTATGCTTGTATGCTTGTATGGTTGTATGTATGTATTTCCCCCCTCTCTCTGCTTTCTCTGCGATGGTGCCTCGCTCCCTCTTCCCCCCTGGCCTCCTCCGCCGGTGCCGGGCCCCAGGGCCTTCACAGGTCGACGCAGCCCGTCGCGGTCCCGCGCGTTGCTCCGTTGACGCGTCGTCGGCTCTCTGTCTGGGAGAGGCCACGGGCCCCGCCGCGTGCGGCCGCGCGGGCGCGCCCGCGCGCGGCCGCGGGCCTGCCCCGCGTCCATGGGGCAGGCGCCGGCCGGCGCCGGCTCGGCGGCGGGCATCGCCGCGGACGAGCTCGCCTCGGGCCTGCCGCAGGAGCCTGGCGGCCGAGGCGACTGGCCGGCTGACCGGTCGGGCGCTCCGTGGTGGGGGAGGGATGGTGATGTGCATGGGGCCGGAGGGGGGTTCGCCTTCGAGGGTCGACGGAGTTGGCATCTCTTCCTCGGCAGAAGGGCGGCGAAAGCTTCGGCGGAAGCAGGCGGAAGTAAAGATCTGCCTCCCAAGAGGTGGCAAGGTTGTTTCGGTTCAGAGATTCTGGAACCCGCCCAATGGGTGGATGCACCTTTCGTGCACCGCTGGGGCCCTAGAGGGGCCCCCCTGGGACCCAAAAGGTGCATGAGAGATGCACGCTTGCCCCCCCCCCCCCCCTCCGTTGATCGCCCCCCATCCAGGCAACGCCCAAACAGGGGGTGCGGGGCGTCCGCGGCGCGTCGTCCGCGGACGGCCCGTCGCGCGCAGGGGCGGGCCGCAGGCGCCGCCAGCGAGGTCCAGCGCCAGGGCCGGGAAGTCCGCGCGCACCGCCGAAGCTGCATGTTTGTGATGCCAGCGGCGCCCCCCCCCGCCGCCGCCTGGCCCCGCTCTTAGTTGGCCCAGCTTTCGTCTCCCTCCTGCCACCGCCGGGCGGTCCTCCTCTCTCCCCCGTGCATTGCGGCTCAATTCACATTCGTATGCCCTACCAGTGCCCTTCCGCCAGCGCAGTCACTCTGCCAAGCCGCCGACGTATCAAGCTTGTGATGCCAGGCCAGCCGCACCCTCTGGCATGCCGCCCCCGCGCTCCCGCCCTTGGCTGGGGCCAGCCTTCTGGGCTGAACGAAGCGCGAGTCGAGTCGAGGCGAGTCGAACTTGCCGACAGGAGCTGGACTGGGAGAAGCTCATCACCCACGTCTTCAGGCCCGAGCACCGTCCCGTGCTGCTCCTCACCAGCAGACAGCAGCTGCCCGCAGCCGCCGGCAGCGGCTCCAGGCCTCGGGGTGGCCGGGAGCCCTGAAGCAGCATTGCAGGGAGGAGACTGGGCCAGGGGGATCGGGGCTTGCCAGGGCCAGGAGGATCGGGGTCAGAGCAGCAGGAGGAGGAGGAGGAGGAGGTGGAGTAAGGAGGAGGCGAAAGAAGGAGGAGGATGAGCAGGAGGAGGTGGTGGAAGGACGAAGACGAAGAGGAGGTGGGAGAAGGAGGTGGGGAAGGAGAAGGTGCGGGAAAGAGGAGGTGGGGGAGGAGGAGGAGGAGGAGGAGGAGGAGGAGGAGGAGGAGGAGGAGGAGGAGGAGGAGGAGGAGGAGAGGAGAGAGGAGGAGGAGGAGTAGGAGGAGGGAGGAGGAGGAGGAGGAGAGGAGGAGGAGGAGGGGAGGAGGAGGAGGAGGAGGAGGAGGAGGAGGAGGAGGAGGAGGAGGAGGAGGAGGAGGAGGAGGGTGAGGAGGTGGGGGCAGGAGGAGGAGGAGGAGGGCCCCCTCCGTGAGGCCACCTCGAGTGCCCCCCCGAGGCGACAGCCCCATGACGACCACGCGCACCCAGGAATGGAGTAGTTGATCCCGCGCTGGCCCCTTCACCCTGGTCAGGGCGTCGAAGGTCTGGGCACGCTTTCTCCAAGTCCGTGTTCACGTGTGGGGTGCGTCTGTCGTTGGTTGGCCCCATCGTCGTGCGAGGGCCGCACCTATCTGGGATTACCATGGAACTGCAGCGCTCTGAGCTGTTGCGCAGACAGCCTTGAAAGGGAGTCTACAGTCGGGGCGCTGAAGAAGGAACCCTTTCCGTTGGGGAGGGGCTTCGTGTTTTTTTATTTGTTTCGCAGTTTGCCTTAGGTTGTCCTTCGGTTTTCGATGGGAAATCGAAGTCTACTTTACGGACAAAACGGGCCTCTTTCGTGTTGGCTGGCCTCAGCAGGCCTCCAGGATAGCTCAGGACGGGTCGCAACACCCACGCACCGCCTCCTCGGCGGCGCGGGGGCGCTTGGGTGCGACTCCAATCCGTGCCATTCCTCTATGGCACTGCGCGTTCGTGGGGAGAAGCGTGCTCCCTGGCCGCCTTCGGGACGATGCGGAGAAGCGCGCTCCCTGGCCGCCTTCGGGACGACGCCGCAAGATCCAGGGTGCCCCTTGTGTCATTGCTGCTGCGCTTTCGTTTGTCCTGGGAAGACCCTTGCTCGATGATCCACAGGATGTGTTTGCCCAGTGCGCGTTCCACCGATCGGGTCCACCGATCGCACGCAAATTATGCAGGCCTGAAAGACTTTACCTCGGTCGAATTGAGGGTCACTGGTGGACACGCACACGGTGGCGCTAACCCACGTGATCACCGACTGCGACCACCATCGGCTCGTACTGAATCCACGCAACGAGCAGACAGCTGGCCTCTCCTTTCAGAGATCGTGCCTTCCTCCCTTCCAGTGGTGAGCGCACTGTTTCTCTTCTGGGGGCTCCGGCCCGACCCTGCAGCACCCGCGCGGTGCGTGGTGCCCCAGGCGCAGACATGCGACGTCCTGAGTTTTTCAGGGCGGCGTCCCCGGAAGTCCCGTTCCTTTCCCCAGGACCGGCTGTTCGTCCCGAGTCGTTCTTGACGGCCCCGGGGCCCGGCGAGGGCCCCGGACAATTGCGAAAAACCTTCCGTCCTGATTGAGTAGCGACGCGAGCATATTGTCTGGGGCCGTTCGTCCGTTCGCTCTTTCGTTCGTCCGGGTGTCCTCTGCGATCGGGCCCGACCGTCGGGGGCACCAAGCGACCTCCTCGCCGATCCCGGCCAGGCCCGGGATCCGTGAGCCCGCCCTCCTGGGCCTGGCCTGGGAGGCACATGCGCTTGAGTCGGGCCTGTCCCTCCACAGGAGTAATATTCAGAATTTGTCAACGAGTAGTCTGGGGATGATTATCCGACTGCTTTTTTCGACCATTTTGGGGTATTTTTTGGGCTAGTTTGGGAAGTGGTTCCTCCATAATGCAAACTCTCTACGGCTTTGCGCCCTGCCCGCCAACAGCGCGGCGCTTTCGAGCCGCTAGGGGTCGTTCACGGTGGCCATTCAGTTTGTTATAACCATCGATCCTCGATTTAAGGGCTTTGATGTTGGCGTTGACCCTGTAGGGTAATCCAAAGGTTCCGCCGCAATCGCTACGTTTGCCTGGTGTGATTAGGCTGTGAAGGCAAGCGCTCAAGCGGACAGGAATCGTTTTTTCCCCCGATGCGTCTGATCTGCAGAAAAAAGTACGCCGATCAGGATCCTGGTCCCCGGAGCGGCCCGGCCAGGCATGCGCAAGGGATTCGAAGAAGGGACACGGCACAAGCGCACGGTGGGGACCTTCGCTGAGGAATCTGCAAAGGAGGCTTCAGACCCTGGAGGCTTCCTCATCGCATTGGAGCGGCGGTGGTTTTCCATGGCCAGTCCACGATGGGTGCGCCACCGGCCTCCAGACCCTGGATTCCTCATTCAGTGCTTCCTTGTTCCTTGTGCACTGCCTTCGCCGCAATCTCCTAGCGCTCCGCGTGGACCTCTCGGACCGGGGTTGGGCCCCGCTGGCGGGCGGCGCCTCGGACCCCTCGGGGCGAACGGCCCCCCCACCTTTCGCGCCGCCGCGCCCTCCCTTCGCGCGCCGCCCCTCTCCTGGAAGTGGCGCGGGCCCTCGGGCGTGCCGGAGGCGTGTCCGAGGGGCCCGCGGCCTGGCCGAAGACAGGCCCCTCGGGGCCGAGGGGGCCCGCTGCAGGCCTGACTTCGGTACCGCGGCCCGGCCGCTGCCGCCGCCTTGGCGGGTCCCGCTGGGCTCCAGCCGCCCGCGCGGGCCGCCGCCCTCCCCGTGCTGCGAGACGTCGCCTGCCTGCCTGCGTTGGCACCGATCTCGGCCGCGCGTGGGAGTGACCCCGCTGCAGCTGCTGCTGCAGCTGCTGCTGGTGATGATGATGATGCTGATGATGAGGATGATGGGGATGCTGATGATGATGAGGATGCTGCTGATGATGCTGATGATGATGAGGATGCTGCTGACGATGATGCTGCTGATGATGATGATTATGATGCTGATGCTGATGCTGCTGCTGCTGATGATGATGATTATGATGATGATGCTGATGCTGCTGCTGCTGCTGATGATGCGATGATGATGATGATAATGATGATTATGAGGCCGATGATGAGGATGATGACGGTGATGACGGCGATGATGATGATGATGCTGATGATAAGGCTGAGATGGTGATGGTGATGATGATGGTGATGATGCTGATGTGAGACGCTGATGATGGTGGTGTGATGTGATGCTGATGCTGATGATGATGAGCTGATGATGATGATGATGATGATGACGATGATGATGATGATGATGATGATGATGATGATGATGATGATGATGATGATGATGATGATGATGATGATGATGATGTGATGTGGTGGTGATGTTGATGAGGATGCTGCTGATGATGGTGGTGGTGATAATGACGATGATGAGCAGGGAGGAAGACGTAGGAGGGCGGAGGAGGGGAGGAGGGAGGAGGGGAGGAGGTGGAGGAGGAGGAGGAGGTGGAGGAGGAAAGGAGGAGGATAAGGAGGAGGAGGAGGAGGAGGAGGAGGAGGAGGAGAAGGTGCGGGAGAAGAAGGGCGATGAACAAGATGAAGAGAAGGAGGATGCGTTTGATCATGATCAGCAGCAGCAGCAGCAGGAGTAGGAGGAGGAGGAGGAGGAGGAGGAGGAGGAGGAGGAAAGGAGGAGGAGGAAAGGAGAATGAGGAGGAGTGAGAGGGGGAGGACGATGGGGAGGAGGAGGCATATACACTTGTGTGTGTGTGCCGCTCATGGATGTTGCGCCTGCCAGCAGGCCGTCCAGCGCGATCGACGCGTTTCGCATCGCCGAGCCTCCGGCCGATAGCCGCGCCGCGTGCACTGGCGTCAGGGAGGCCTTCTCCCCGGACGCGCTGGGCGGCCCAGGGCCCATAGAACCCACCCGCTCGCTGGGCTGACTGCCTCTCCTCCCGTCCCGCCCTTCCTCTGCCCTGTCTCCCCCCCCAGCTTCCGCCTGATCCTTCTCCGCCTCCCCCTCCTCCGCCTCCTCCGCCTCTTCCTCCTCCTCCTCCTCATCCTCCTCCTCCGCCTCCTCCGCCGCCCCTCCTTCTCCGTCTACTGGGCTGGGGTAGCCGCGCGGAGGCGCGCCTGGGCGGCTTGCTCGGAGGACTCTCGGAACCCTCTTCCACCCCTCCTTGGAGAGCACCTTGAACCCCTCCTCCGGTCCCCCCCTGCCACGCCCCCTCTGGCGTCGATTGTTTCGATGGCGTGGGAGGGGTCCGAGGCGCGAAGGAGGGCGGTGCCTGAGGAACTGGCGCTCGCCTCCCGGCGATAAATGGGGGTGCAGAAAGGTACACCTTTCGCACACCTTAGGGCCTTAGGTTCTCCAAAGGGGGCCACGAAAGGTGCACGTTCTCTCGCCCTTACGCATCGCTTCCCCATTGAGCAACGCCCAAGCCCTCCCTCCCTGCCGCGCGCCCCCCCCCCCAGGCGGGCGCGTGGGGCTGGTGTCGCAGAAGGGGAAGAAGTCCCTGCCCAACCAGGCCCGGCGGATCATGGGTTGTCGATCCAGGCACGCCGATCTTGGCCGAGCCAATCCTGGGCACCTGGCTCGGCGTGCACACGCCCTCCTGCCACGGCCAGGAGGGCGTGTCGCCGACCTTGGGCGTGGCTGTGGCCGGCGCGGGCGAGGGGGGCGTATGCACCGATCTTGCGGCCATGGTGCTGCCCTGGGGAGTGCCAGCTGTGGCACGGGGAGGGGCTCTTCTGCCCACGGCGAGCCTCGGCCACGAACGGGCTCCCCGCCGAGGAGCGGCCCGGGGAAGAGCCAGAGCCCCTCATGGACCCGGAGTGGTCCCTCCTTGCAGCGCCTTGGCTGTGCATCAGCCCCAGGGCCCAGAGGAGGCCTCGGCGGGGCCGGCGTGTGCTGTGTGGGCAGCGGGGCGCCTTCGAGTAGGACACGGCGTTCTACCTGAGCTTCGTGGACGCGGACGGCTCCGAGGTGTGGCTCGCGTGCGTGATGGACGTCGGAGGGCACCAGATACACACCTACACCGATCCTGGCCAGGCCGATCCTGGGCCCGGGATCGGTGTGTGTGTGTGTGTGTGTGTGTGTGTGTGTGTGTGTGTGTGTGTGTGTGTGTGTGTGTGTGTGTGTGTGTGTGTGTGTGTGTGTGTGTGTGTGTGTGTGTGTGTGTGTGTGTGTGTGTGTGTGTGTGTGTGTGTGATGTGTGTGTGTGTGTGTGTGTGTGTGTGTGTGTGTGTGTGTGTGTGTGTGTGTGTGTGTGTGTGTGTGTGTGTGTGTGTGTGTGTGCGCCTTCCTGCCCAAGCCAGGAGGCCGCGTGCCCCGAGCCTGGGCCCAGGATGAGCCAGGCCAGGGTCGGTGCAGGCCCAGACATGCGCCCTCCTGATTGTTTCAGGGCGGCGCCCCGCGAGGGCCCCCAGGGGGCCGAAGACAGCCAGACGGGAGCCCTCGCGATGTTCTGACGACGCGAGCACGTCTGGGGGTGTGCAGGTGGCGCCCCCCCCAGGACGGGCACGGGCCCCTGGGGCACGACATGTCGAGGACGCCGGCGGGCCGAGCGCCCCGGGGGCGGCGAGCGCGGCGGTCCAGGAAGAGGAGGAGGAGGAGGAGGAGGAGGAGGAGGAGGAGGAGGAGGAGG
>CAUYUJ010017129.1:234058-247493 GCA_963575745.1 Prorocentrum cordatum | reverse complement strand
GACGTAGCCGTGCTGCGCATCCTCCTCCCAGATGGAAGCGTGTCCTGGACCCCCAGGCTCCCCCTCGTCCCGAGCGGTTTTCGGACGGCCCTGGGCCCTCCCAGGAGCCCGAAAGGGGTCAGAGAAAACCAAGACCCTGTCCTGCCGGGACCCCTTTTCTTTATGGCGCCCCTGATAAATCGACCCCCGGACCTCTCGAGGAGTGTGTCTGGACAAGAACCTGGAGGGGAATGCAGCCACGGTGGCAAATCATCCTCCTGGAGACGCAAAATGGACGCCCCGAAAACCTCGATCCTCGAACCTCGATGCTTTCAGCACCCTTTGCCCTTTGAGCATCGTTTAACCGATCTCTATCCCCACTGGGGTGGCCTGGGCCCAACCGGCCGATTTATCCCCCTAGATATGGATACGTGATGCTCCCTTCACGTTTCGAGGGACATATCCCCAGCTGGGGCGGTGGGATGGTGGGGAACTGGATGGGGACATATAGAGATGGGGATGGGATGGGCATCGGCCACGCGATGCTGACCCTTCCCGCCGCGGTGGCCTCCTCTCCCTCCTCGATGAGCCCGGGGTACTCCAGCAGCTCCTCCACAGACATGCAGCGCTCCTGCAGCGCCCACCGCACGAACCTCCGCCGGCGCGGCCGGGGCGGGGGCGGGACCGGTGTCGGAGGGTGGCGCCGCATCGCCGACGCATCGGAGCGCGTCGCCGATGCATCGGCGATGCATCGGCGCCGACGGCGTGGAGAGAAACTGGCTCCACATCGAGCCGCACCGGCGGTGTATCGGCGATGCGGCGCGATGCTTCGACCCCTGCTCGGACCCCATGTGGGAAGCCTAGACTGGCCCCGCCACAACCCGGAGCGAAGAAACCGGCCCGGGGATGGGCTCGAGATCTCCAGGGGCCCACGTCACGAAAACTTGCGACGCTGGAAGAAAGAAGTCCCTCAAGCCCTCTGGGCGGAGGTGGTTTGGAGCGTTTCCTTTTCCATCTTCACCGTCTTCCCCTTCGGGAAGGGGTTCATCACTGCCACTTATGACATGTACATCACCTCCCCCACCCGACCGGCGACAAACCCAGGATCAGAACCACTCCCCCCCACCATCCCTTGCAAAGAACGATACGAAGTGCACGTTGCACCAAAGTCTGCATCATGCGCGGACGCACCGCGATCACTCTGCATCGAGCTTCGACGAAGACGGCGGGGGCTGGCATGTTGCCTGCTGTGCGCAATGCCAATAGCCCCCACCATCCATTCTGCCCCCCCCCCCAACAAAAAAATGCTCTTCTCTGCACCAAAATCTGGATCATGCGCGGACGCAGCGCGATCCCTATGTCACTCTGCACTGACTGTTGACAGGGGGGACGGCGGGTGGGCAGCCCACCCACCCGCCTTTGAGGTCGCACCGGCAGCAGGCCCGCACTCTCGCGGCGTCAGCGCAGGACCGCAGCATCTCAGCCCCAGACGACATGGATATTCTCAACGGCACCTTATGTCTACACTGGCTTCTGGCTCTATAGAAATGGCCCTGAGCAACTCCCAGCTGACTGCCAAGGTGGGCTGGCGTATTGCCTGCTACGCGCAGGCCCATCATCAATGCACAACAACACCATACTAAGTGCACCTTCCGGCAACGATCATGCGCGGGAGCCCCGCGATCACTTAGCATGGCTATTTTGAAAGAGACATGTTGTTTTGTTTTTTTTTATATTATTTGTTGTTATTGTTTCCTCTTTGTTTTATTTTTTGGGCTATCTTGAAAGAGATGATGGGGGGTGCCCTGGCACGCGCGGCACACCTCGCGGGCGCCGCGCACCTGGCTGGCGTCTGCCTTGGTTCTCGATTTTATGGTCGATGGCGGCCCCTTCCCATGCTGAGCGTCGCGTGTGGCTCACGTCGTCCTGAGCGAGACGGCCGTCCTTTCGGGGGGGGGAGCTTGATCACTGCTCCTACTGATAAACGCACCCCCTCCCCCCACCCGACCGGAGGCCAACCCGTACCCGTGAGCCCCCCCACCCCTCCACCCCTGCCGAAAAACAATACAATATACATTTTGCCTCCAAATCTGGAGCACACGCGGGCGCCACACGACAACTTCGCACTGTTTTTTGGACAAGGACGGCGGACGTGCCGGCATATTACCTGCTTTGTGCCCTGCCAACACCCGACCAAAGTGCACTTTGCGGCAAAGTCAGGGGTCATGCTCGGGGGGCCCGCGACCACTTTGCATTGTGTGACACGGACGGCGGGGGTGCCAGCGTAGGTCTGTTCTGCGCAAGGCAACTACCCTTATCAAAAAAAACTACTGTACTTCGCGGCTAAATCTGGATCATGCGCGGGCAACCCGCAATCATGTTGCACTGGTTTTTGACAGGGACGGCGGGCGTGTTGGCACGTTGCCTGCTGTGCGCAGGCCCACTAAACGTCATGATGGCAACTCCGCCGTGATTGTTCATTGGTTTTCGACAAGGACGGTGGAAGCCGACATGTTTCCCGATGTGCGCGGGCGCACGTGGCGCACCAGACGTGGCTGGAGCATGCGGCACACTTGGCGCACATGGAGCAAGTGGCACATCTGGCGCACCAGGCGTGCCTGGCACACTTGGGACTCAAGGGCGCCTGGCGCGCCTGGTGCGCGTGGCGCATCTGGCACGCGTGGCGCACCTCGCCCCAGTGTCGCACACCTGGAGCCTGCATTAGCTCCCAGTAGCAACACCGCTGAATATGCAGAGACCCGGGTACTACTTAGTTATGTGTTGGGATGGCGGGTGGGACTGAGCGAGACGCCTTGTTGCTCGTGGGTAGCTCGACCCCTCTCCCACTACCACCCCACCTAATCTGAAAGGGGAGATCGCGTGTCGTTGGAGCGCCCAAGATAGCCCAAGATGGCTCCAAAAAGGACCTCAAAGGAGGCTAAGATAACCTCCAAGATGGCTCAAGATGACTGAAGATAGCTCCAAAATGGTTTCCAAGATATTCCAAGAGGCCCCAGGAGGCCCCAAGGCCGCCTCAAGACGGCTCCCAGTGGCCATGGAACCTCCCAAGGAAGCCTCCGAGAAGACAAAGCCCGTTCAAAAACCAGAGAGGCTGATTAATGTTGTGTGCCTTCTCGCCCTTTCGCTTTCGACGGCCCTCCGAGGCCTCAAGAGGACTCCACGAAGGCCCAAGAGAGCCCCAAGAGGTGCACAAGAGACTCCCAAGAGACCCCGAAGAAGCCCCAATAAGCTCCCCCGAGGCACTCAAGACGCTCCAAGAGGCCCCCGTGACCGCCAAGAGGTCCCCACGACGGCCCAAGAGGACTCCAAGAAGCTCTCAAGAGGCATCCGAAGAAACGCCGAGAGGCATCCAAGAGGCCTCTGGCCTTTCTGCTCGCCCTCCTCCTCCTCCTCCTCCTCCTCCTCCTCCTCCTCCTCCTACTCCTCCTACTCCTCCTACTCCTCCTCATCCTCCATTCCTTGTCCTTATAGATAACTCCTCCCTGTCGCACCCCGAGGCCTGTCGAAAGGGCGGGTCGAGTGTTTCAACTGAGAGTCGCTCACCACTTATAACCCTGATGCGAACAAATGACAACAGCTTCACGGATGGAGGGCGGATCGTTTTCAAAACGTAGCTATCGCCCTAGCACCGCGCACGTTCGTCTTAAAATGTTGCAAGAGTTCCACGGGTTGAGGGCGGGTCGTTTTCAAAATGTGGCTCTCGTCTTAGCGCCGCGCACATTCGCTGTAAACATGTGCAAGAGGTTCACTAATTCTCGTGGTGAACGTACCAGAATTTGTATTTTGGAGTGATTCAGGATTGTGAGGGCGCAACAGTCACTTTAATTCGCGGTGTTGAAGTCCCGAGAATAGAATTGTTCAGGTTCGCCAAAACGTAACAGTCAGGTTTACGCGAAAGGCTACGACGGTACACGATGCTTCTCAGGGCCTTCAGGGCAGGGATCCTGGCGCGTTGAGAAGCATCCCCCTCTGCCCAGCAGCACGATGACATGAGGCACGTCAGATTGTCAAGGTGTCGACTGGTGCTGCTTTCTTCCCTGGTACCTCGTCTCCTGCGCCCGTCAGAGTCTTCCGTCAACTCTGGCAGCCATTCCAGCGGAGGTGCTCTCCCCTGGCTTCCTCGCTGCGACTCTTGTCGATCATCTTGAAGGTGACCTTCCGCATTCAACACTCCCTCCGCCATCCTTGCCCCTCTCCTCTGCGTCGCTTCTCGTCGCCATCGCCCCCCTCTCTGCATTCTGTCACTCTCTCTCTCTCGCTCTATCGCACTTTCTATCTCCGGCTCTTCGTCTCTCTCTCTCTCTCTCTCCCTCTCCCTCTCCCTCTCTCTTCCTCTCTCTCTCTCTCTCTCTCGCTCTCATTATCTCTCTCTGTCCCTCTGTATATATATATATATGTATATGATACCGGAGAAAAACCCATCAGGTGTTTGTTAGGGTTATATAGGGCTATAGGGCTATAGGGCTATTGGGCTATAGGGCTATACGGCTATCGGGCTGTAGGGCTATCGGGCTATAGGGCTATAGGACTGTGACCTATAGGGCCATAGGGCTGTAGGGTTATGGGGCTATAGAGCTATATGGGCTATGGGGCTATAGGGCTATAGGGATATAAGGCTATTAGGGCTATAGGGATATAAGGCTATAGGGCTACAGGGCTATAGGGCTATACGGCTATAGGGCTATAGGGCTATAGGGCTACTGGGCTATTGGGCTATTGGGCACCCCCGGGCACCCGGGCACCCCCGGGCACCCGGGCACCCCCGGGCACCCGGGCACCCGGGCACCCTGGCCCAGCCACCGAAATCGGCCACCCGGGCACCCCCGGGCACCCGGGCACCCGGCCCCGGCCACCGAAATCGGCCGCTCACCTCACCTCAGCTTTATATCCGCTAGGACCCCTACAGAAGCAAGCTCTGATTGGGGAATATTCCTCTTCCTATATTTTGATAAGCCTGGGCGGGGGGAAAACCCGTCCCCCCCCCAAAAAACGGGACTCCCGGGATCTGGGGCTTTGGGACCCTCCAGACGGGCCTCGAAGCGGCCACCGGGCCTCACATGGCGTTTTGCCAAGCCTTCCCAGCACACCTAGGGCGATCAGGGGGGTCATCGGAGACGTCCCAGAGACCCCCAAGACAGCACAAGAGCGCTCCAAGAGTGACCGACGTGACCTCAAGATGGCCGAAGAGGCCTCCGGGACGGCCCCAAAGAGGCCTCCAAGAGCACTCCCAGGAAGGCCCCCCGAGGCAAAAATCATTGAATTTTCTATTGGTTGTTTGGTGAATGTTAGGGTTCCCCTCTTTCGGCTGCCCGACGCTCCAAGACGGCGGTCTTCTGGGCGTCCGAAGCCGCCTGGGAGGCTCCAAAAATCGCCCCACAACCATCCGAAAGGGCTTCCAGGTAGTCCAAGAGAGCCCCACAACGGCACAACACGGGTCCAAGATGGCCCTCAGAGAGCCCCATGGCGGCCCAAGATGGCCCAAAGACACCCTCCGAAGAATTCCAAATCGTGATTCGGTCGTTCAGGGAGACCGCGGTTGGAGGCAGGGTGGCCCGAGGAAGCCCCCGGAGGCCCCCAGAATACGCCCAGGAGGTCTCCAGAAGGCCTTCAGAAAGCCTGAAACAACTTTTGTGAGGCCCCTAGAGGCACTCCAAGGAGGAGCCTCCGCAAAAAAGAGCTGAGGAGGATGGGGAGAATGCGCAGGGCATGGCGAAAATAAAGAAACATAAGCATGGAGGAAGGATATCGAATAGCATTATTATAGCGGCGATGCCAGAAAAGGCAACCAGGAGTTATCGCTAATTTGTCAGCTTGACATTCCTGCTAGTCCGCCTGCATACCAAACTTCAAGGACCAAGGTGCATGGCGCGAAGCGCCACTGCAGTCTTGTATATATATATATAGAACCATCGCGCGCGCTTCGCGCGCGCTCAAGTTCTAGCCAGGATCCTCACCATCGTCATCATCGCAATCATCACCATCGTAGTCATCGTCATGGTCGTGTTCACCATTACCATCACCAGCACAACCATCATCATCACCACCATCATCGTCAGCATCGTCAGCACCATCGTCATCATCGTCGTCGTCATCGTTGTCCTCACTATCATCGTCGTCGTCATCATCAGCATCATCATCGTCAGCATCAGCATCAGCATCATCATCATCATCATCATCTTCGTCGGCGCCGTCGTTGTGCTCGTCATCCTCATCATCAGCGTCGTCGCCGTCATCATCATCGGTCTACTCCAGTCCCCTCCCCCTCCTCCTCATTTCCGTTCTATCTCTCCCCCTCATCCTATCCTCTTGCTCCTCCTCCTCCTCTTTCTTCTCCTCGATGCCGTCTCCCTGAAGTGGATCCCTGTTCATTCACCTCCTCCTCCTCCTCCCTGTCCTCCCCGCTCTCTTCAATCTGTCCCCTCTGCTTGCCGCCGAGTGTGATGGCACCACGACGGCGAGAACGACGACGACGACGACGACGACGACGACGAGGAGACACCCCAGGCTGCAGAGGAAGAGGGTGGTCAGGGAGTGGGCGTCGGCACCGAGATCAGCTAAGTAGACATGGGCTGTCCCGACGGAGGAGGACGAGGAGGCCACAGAAACAACGGCAGCCCCCATCCTTTCAAAGCTAACATGTGCACGCTAAGCTCGCACCCTCGGCCCCAACTAACACCACGCGCGCAGTTCGAGCGCGCTGAGGTTCCAGCAGCCCCCATCCTCTCAAAGCTAACATGTGCACGCGTGCACGTAACCACCAATGGCAGGAGCATGAACTGGAGAGGTAACAATGGCGCAGACCGAACAGGGCCGTAGTACACACGAGGGCGCACACAGACGTATCGAATGCAACGCCATGCAGACCAATGCGAGTAGTAAAACAAACACCAAACGTTGCAAATGCAGCGCGATTCACAGCATTATTGTTGAATTGAAATGCAATGCACATGCTACTCAATGCAGGCAGCTCAACGGAACGGATCGGAAGGAAGAAGGGGTGCATATGAAAGTGTCCGAAATCGCATGGGGCTCGTTTCGGTGCCTGCTCGGGGGCTATTGGGGGCCTCCCGGGGGGCTCTTGGGGGCCTTTGGGAGCCTCTAGTGGTTTCTGGGGATGCTCTTGGGGCCGAGGGCCCGTAAAGTGCGCTCGGATCCCGCGTCTGGGCCCCTTCTTGGAGCCGTGTTGGGACTCTCTTGGGCCGTCTTCGAGGCCTCTTAAGCGGTCCCGGGGCGCTCTTGGGCCGTCTTGGGGCCGTCTTGGTGGCCTCTTGGGCCGTCGTGGGGCGATCTTGGGTGCCTCTTGGCCGTCTTGGAGCGCCAGGGAGCCCAAAAGGAGAGAAAGCCAAAAACATCGAAAAACACAATGGAAAATCAACGATTCGAGCCTCTTGGGGCCCTCTTGGAGAGCCTCTTGGAGGCCTCTTGGGGCGTCTTGGAGGCCCCTTGGGCCGTCTTGGGACCATCTTGGGCGTCTTGGAGCGATCTGGGACCGCCTCGGGGCCCTCTTGGACCATCCTGGGGGCCTCCTGGGGCCGTCATGGAGGCCTCTTGGGTCGTCTGGAGGCTCCTTGGAGGCTCCTTGGAGGCCCCGGGGAGGGGGTATTAAAAAGCGTTCCCCGATGGTTGCGGAGTGGGCGGCCCCGCCGGGGGGGGGGGGGGGGCTATTTGTTTATATTATATAAATATGTGTATCGGTTTCCCGCTGCCACCGTGTATTCATCTGTCTATCTCTCTCTCTCTCTCTCGTTCCATTTCTCGTCGTCTCGCTCCCTCGCACCACCCGCCGCCCGCTTGTCGGACACCCGCCTGCTCCTGCTTCCTCGCAGACCCCCCAGCCCTCTTCCTGCAACGCGCTCCTACCGGGATCTCGGAGCGCATCAAGCCGCGAAGAGGAGGGGCCCCCTGGGAAGCTCACACAAATCCACAAAAAAGTCCACCAAACTCGGATCTTGATCCTTGATCCTCGATCCTCCTCCTCCTCCTCCTCCTCCTCCTCCTCCTCCTCCTCCTCCTCCGTCCCTCGCTCCTCCTCCTCCTCCTCCTCCTCCCCTTCCCTTCCCCTCCCCCTCCCCCTCCCTCCCCGCTTCCCCTCCCCCTTCCCCTCCACCCTCCCCCTCCTTCCCCTGCCCGCTCCTCCCGCTCCTCCCCCTCCTCATCCTCCCACTCCTTCCGCCCTCCCCCTCCTCCTGCCTTCCCCTCCCCCTCCTCCTCCTCCTGTTCCTCCTCCTCCTCCTCTTCGGCTACTCCTCCCTCCTCCTCCTCCTCCTCCTTCTCAAATACCTCTTCCTTAAATATAAAACTCCTACCCTGTCGCACACCGGGGGGGGGGGGAGGCGTGTCGGAAAAGGGCGGGCCAGGCGTGGGGGGGGGCGGGGGGGGCCTCAGACTTCCTCACCATGTCTGATCCTGGAGCGAAATTGTACAACAGTTTCACAGATGGAGGGCAGATCGCTTTCAAGATGTGGCTCTCGCCATAGCGCCTCGCACATTCGTCTTGAAAGCTCGTAGGAGCTTCCCACATGGATGGCGAGTGGTTATCAACATGTGGCTCTCGCTTTAGCGCCGCTTCAGGCTCTTTAAAACTTGCTGACGTTTCACGCATGGAGGGATGATGGCTTTAAAAATGTGGCTCTCGCATTGGGCCGTGTACATTTATCTTAGAAGTTTGTTGTAAGGGCTTCACGGATGGAGGGCGGTTCGTGTCCAAAATATGGCTCTCGCCGTAGCGCCGCACACATTCGTCTTAACAACTTGCAACAGTTTCGAAGATTGTCGTGGCGAACTTCCCAGAAGTGGTGTGTTGGTACGATGCCAGAATGTCAGGGCACGACAGTCACGTCGATTCGCGGTGTTGAAGTCCCAGGAAGCGTGTCCTGGCACGATTCAGGATCTTCACGACGAGACAGGAACGTTGATTCGCTGAGATGACATTCCAGGAATGATTCTCTGGCACAGTTCTGGATCTTCAAACGGTTGACTTCCAACGGGGCACTTCTCTCGGTGAAAACGATCGCCTGTATGGGGCCAGAAGGGGCAACGGCAACTTGGAAGGAACGATTGTTGTTATCGCTGATGAGTCTCAGGTTACACTGGTCCTCCTCCTCCTCCTCCTCCTCCTCCTGAGGAACGCAGACCACCCCTGATTCTGCACTTCCCCAGCCACGGCTCATTGATCTAACCCTCTCGCGGAGCCCCGACCCGACCCAACCTTCCTCCTCATCACGTCCACATCCTCCCCCCTCGTCAACCTTTCGTGTCTGCCTTGGACGCCCGAAATGGGTACGGAAAAAATGGGCACAACGCCCAACACCAAATGCTGTCCCAAACCAACAGCGGCCGCTGTTGGGCAGGCGGCCTTCTGTCTCGAATGGACACAGGCCGCGGCGGCGCGGACAGCGAGCCCCGTTCAAAGTGAACAAGAACTGCTCTTGGGCATTGTACCCATTCCTTCCGCACCCATCTCGCTCGTGCATATCATCACGCCCACATCCTCCCCCCCCCTTCCAGCCTCTTCGTGCCTGCTCCCCTGTCCCATCGCTCCGCCGCCTGCCGGCCCTGCCGGCCTCCCCACGTCACCGAGCGCTCGACCTGCGCTCGCCGTCGCTGCGAGGGCGCGGGCGCGCGCCGACCCTGGACAGCCATCGAGCACCGAGCAGGGGCGCAGAGGATCCTTGGAAGGGGCCCCAGGACACACAACTGAATGCACACAAAGGGAAGGATTCCCCATGCTTTCCCATACTATCTGGGTTTTCGTCTTCCCCCCCCACTTTCCACATTTTCCTGCATTTTCCTGGGGCTCGACGATTCATTGTGTCTGTGTGTTTTGTCTCCTCCTGAATCCTACAGATCCGAGCGCCGCAAACAGAACATCGTGACGGCCAGTGTCTCGACGTCGTCGGCCTCCAGAGGCAGCTTCCCGGCCCCAGGAGTCCAAAAATGATCAGCGTGAGAGACAGGAAAAAAAACAAGCAAAACGACGTCCACACGTATTGAATCCACAACCCTCGACCCTCGACCCTGCTCCACGACGACGCCGACGCCGACGCCTTCGCCGACGACAACACGACGACGATGCCGACGACGACGACGACGACGACGACGACGACGACGACGACGACGCCGACGCCGACGACGACGACGGCGGCGGCGGCGGCGGCGGCGGCGGCGGCGCGCCGCGGCAGGGAGCGGGTGACCGACGCAACCCGGGTGCCCTCGGGCAGCGCGTCGCGGTTCAGGATGGCGTGGTCCTGCAGGGGCCCTCGTCCTCCTCCTCCTCCTCCTCCCTCTCCTCCTCGTCCTCCTCCTCCTCCTCCTCCTCCTCCTCCTCCTCCTCCCGATCCTCCTCCTCCTCCTCCTCCTCCTCCTCCTCCTCCTCCTCCTCCTCCTCCCCTCCCCCTCCTCCTCCGCCTCCTTCTCCTCCTCCTCCTCATCCTCCTCCTCCCCTCCTCCTCCTCCCCTTCCTTCTTCTCCTCCTCCTCCTCCTCCTCTTCCTCCCTCCCTCCTCCCTCCTCCCTCCACATCCTCGAGGTTCGAGGACCACAGTTCGAGGATCGAGGGTCCACGCGTCAGGGCCTCTCGGACCCTCTGTGGGCCCCTGGGCGCCTCGGGAGGCCCCCTTCTGACCTCCCGAAGGCCTCCAGTGGACGTGCGGGAGCCTCCACGGGACCAGACCTCCCGCGGATGGATTGTTTCAAACGGGGCGTTTTTCCTCGACTTGGGCCTCCGCGGAGCCCCAGGGATCGTCGAAACACGATCTGGAGATCGAGAGCTCTAGGGACCAGGGATTGGAAGAAACAAAAAACGCGCCACAGGTCTTGGTCCTCCTCAGCCTCCTCCTCTTTCTCCTCCTCCTTTCCTTCCTCCTCCTCCTCCTCCTCCTCCTCATATACGGCGTCACCTTACCTTACCGTACCTCCCTCCACCTCCTCCTCCTCCTCCTCCTCCTCCTCCTCCTCCTCCTCCTCCTCCTCCTCCGCCCCCGCGAGGTTTGAAGTTATTGTTCGGTTTAGGCCAGTTCTTGACCTCCAGAAACCTGTTGTGACCTCAGGGGCCCCGACGGGCTGTTGAAGACTTCCGATGACTTCCCGGGAACTCTCAAGAAGGGGCTTGAGACGGGGAGGGGGGGAGGAAAGGAGGAAGGCAGTGAGGGAGGGAAAGAGAGAGAGAGAGAGCTTCCCTCCTGCCTTTTGGACCGAACATTGCCTGCACTGATGGTTTTTGATTGTGCTCTACGAGATTGGCTGGCCGCGGCGCACTTCCCGGGGACCATCGAAAACGACTCGGGGTGGAAAGGCGGTCCCCGTGAAATGATCCAGATCCCTGGGGGCCCGCGTCGTGAAAAAAAACATCGCGCGGGAGGCGACTGGGTCCGCATCGAGGGCAGACCCCCCGGCGCTGGCACCCGACACGGGGCAGATGCCCTCCATGAGGTTCAACGGCATGGGTCAGTGCCTCCCCCTCCCCCCCCATCGCCCCCCCTCCTCCCCAGTAGGGAGGGCGGGGGGCAGGGAGGCAGGGGAGGGCACGCGAGGGGGAGGCAGAGAAGGAAAGAGAGGAGGGGCTCGCGGTTCTGCAACAAGTGAATGCCTCAGTCTGCACATTTCTCGGGCCGCGTTGCCACCAGAGTGCTGGACACTTCTTTCGTCCTCCCTGCGGCCAGGGGAAGGAGGAGAAGGACAAGGAGGAGGAGGAGGAGGAGGAGGAGGGGGAGGAGGAAGAGGAGCCTTCCCCCTCCCTCCCAATCCCTATTCCTCCCTCATTTCTTCCTGCTGCTTCTCCCTCCTCACCCCTCCGCGTCCTTCTATTCCTCCTCCTCGTCTATCCATGCTCCTTTCACCCTGTTTCTCCGAGGGGGTGATTCAGACCGAGCGGTTGGTTGAGACCAAGGAGCTACTTTCGTTCCCAGAGGAGGAGGGGGTGGTTGAGACTTGAAGGAGTAGCAAAAGAAGAGAGAAGCTGGAGAAAGGACGGAACGTCTCACGCGTCCAACTCAAAATCTGATTCGCTTGCAGAAGGAACGCTTACTGTAGAAGAGACTTACGGTAGCAGGAGATGATGAAGCTGGCGAGCAGGTGGTACATCTGGGCATTGATAATGAAGGGTGATCGGGAGCACACAGGGAAGGGGACGGAAGCGATGGAGGTGGAGGAAGGAGGAAAGGTCAGATCTGGTGGGCCCCATGCTCATGTGTCCATCCGCACCGTCGTCATCCCCTGCAGCCTGCCGAAATGTCTACGACCATCAAACAACGGCCGTAGTTCTGTCCCGGAACCAAAAAAAAACTAGCGTTTTAAGTTCTGCTGCTCCCTCAAAGCCGACCCCTGGACCTGTCGTGGAGCCCGTTCTGGTCGGGGCTGCGAGGCGACACGAGCAAGTACGACGAGACACCTGGCAGGGTGCCCAAACCTGGACAAAACAGGTATCGTGCATCCTCGATGATACTCCTTCTCCTTCTCTTCCTTCTCCTCCTCCTCCAACTCCTCCTCCTCCTCCTCCTCCTCCTCCTCCTCCTCCTCCTCCTCCTCCTCTTCATCACCATCACCATCACCATCATTAGTATCCCCATCGCCATTATAAACATAATCATCGTCGTCATTAGCAACCTCATCATAATCATCAAATTCACCACCATCATCATAATCATCATCATCATCATCATCGTCATCATCTTCATCATCATCATCAGCATAATCATCATACTCATCATCGTCGTCGTCATTGACATTGGCAGAGTCATGACCATCATGATCGTCGTCGTCGCGGTCGAATCGTCGTCGTCGTCAGCATCAACATCATCATCAGCATCAGTATCACCATCATCATCATCAGCATCGTCATCATCAGCAGCATCGTCACCATCATCATCAGCATCATCAGCATGATCATCATCAATATCATCATCACCATCATCATCAGCAGCAGTGTCATCATGACCACCACCACCATCATCATCCTCACTACCATCATCATCAGCATCGTTATCAGCATCAGCAGCACAGATCATCAATACCACCATCATCATCATCATCATTATCATCATCCAAATCCTCATTATCATCCTCATCACGATCATCATCATCATCAGCAGCAGCAGCGTCATCATCATCAAGATTGTCATAATCGTCAGCATCCTCAGCCGCAGCATCGTCATCATTAGCAGCATCATCATAATCATCATCACCATCACCACCACCATCTTCATCATCAGCATCATCATCATCACCACTATCATCGTCCTGATCGTCATCATCATCATCACCATCATCAGCAGCATCGTCACCTCTAGCATCATCATCACAATCAGCATCCTCATAATCCTCATCATCCCCATCATCATCAGCATCGCCATCATCACCACCGCCACCACCATCATCATCACGATCAGCATTCCTCATCTTCATCATCATCATCCTCATCAGCATCATAATCATCATGG
>CAUYUJ010017129.1:199058-221558 GCA_963575745.1 Prorocentrum cordatum | reverse complement strand
AGCACCCACTGGGGCCTTCGGTGGAGCTCCCTATGGGGCCACGAAACGCTGCCCTGGGTGAGGGGAACCGCATGCGAGAGCAGCCACTGGGGCCTTCGGTGAGCTCCCTATGGGGCCACGAAACGCTGCCCTGGGTGGGGGAACCGCATGCGAGAGCAGCCACTGGGGCGTTCGGTGGAGCTCCATATGGGGCCACGAAACGCTGCCCTGGGTGGGGGAACCGCATACGAGAGCAGCCACAGGGGCCTTCGGTGGAGTTCCTATGGGGCCACGAAACGCTGCTCTGGGCGGGGGAACCGCATGCGAGAGCAGCCACTGGGGCCTTCGGTGGAGTTCCCTATGGGGCCACGAAACGCTGCTCTGGGCGGGGGAACCGCATGTGAGAGCAGCCACTGGGGTCTTCGGTGGAGCTCCCTATGGGGCCACGAAACGCTGCCCTGGGTGGGGGAACCGCATGCGAGAGCAGCCACTGGGGCATTCGGTGGAGCTCCCTATGGGGCCACGAAACGCTGCCCTGGGTAGGGGAACCGCATGCGATAGCAACCACTGGGGCCTTCGGTGGAGCTCCCTATGGGGCTACGAAACGTGTGAGAGGTGCGCCGAGAGCAAAGGCAAGGAGGGGGAGGAGGGAGGAGGGGGAGGAGGGGGAGGAGGAGGAAGGAAGGTGGGACGCGGGGCGCTGTCTCTTCAAAACGAGGACCCAACACCACAGGATGGTTGGGAAGAAGGGGAAGGAGGAGGAGGCGGAGGAAGGGGGAAGAGGGGGCAAGACATCGCCTCTCGGGGCCCAGCAACGGGGCCCAAATCCCAGGGGGGGAGGTGGTGTGCGTCGCGACGCGGAATTAATGGTCGGGGCGGAGAGGCGCGTGGCGGGGGTCCCACCCGGGCGCCGGGGCGCAAGGGACGCGGGGGGAAAGGGGGGAGGCGGCGTGGCGTCGCGACGCGAATATAAAATGGTCGGGGCAGAGGGCCACGGGGCGGGCGCCCACTGGGGCGATGGGGACGGCGGGGGGGAGGGGGGGAGGTGGTGTGCGTCGCACGCGGGCGGAGATCCCACTGGGGCGCTGGGGGCGCGGGGCGGCTCGGGGCAGAGGGCCCCGGGGGCGGGGGTTCCACTGGGGCACTGGGCGCGGCGGGGGGGGGGGCGGCGCGCGTCGCGACGCGGATAAAACTGTCGGGGCGAAGGGGCAGCGGGCTGGGCTCGGCCGACTCGGCGCTGAGGACGCGGGGGGGGGGGGGGGGGGAGGGGGGGGGGTGGCATACGTCGCCACGCGGAGAAAACGTCCGTGGCGGAAGGGGCTGTGGGCGGGGCTCCTACTGGAGCGCTGGGGACGCGGGGGGGCTCGGGGTGACTGGGCTGGGTTCCTACCGGGGCGCTGGGGACGCGGGGGGGGAGGTGGCGTGCGTCGCGACGCGGAATAGAATGCTCGGGGCGGAAGGGGGCACTGGGCGGGGCTTGGGGCAGAGGGCCACGGGGCGGGGGTCCAACTGGGGCGCTGGGGACGGGGGGGGAAGGGGGGGAAGCGGCGCGCGGCGCGACGCGGAATAGAATTGTCGGTGCGGAAGGGGCACGGGGCAGAGCTCCCACTGGGGCGCTGGGGACGCGGGGAGGGAGGTGGGGGAAGCGGTGCGCATCGCGACGCGGAATAAAGCGTTCGTGGCGGAGGGGGGCAGTGGGCGGGGCCCCCTCTGGGGCGCAGGGGACGCGGGGCACACTAAATTACCCCAGCGCGACCCTACCTAGGAGTTGGAGCCCCTAGGAAAGCAGCATTAGTAGTAACGGTAAACGCCGCCCTCCTCCTTCTCCTCATCGTCGTAGTTGCCTTTGCTTTTGCTGGTGTTTGTTGTTGCTTGGTTTTGCTTTTGCTTTGACTTCGCACACACACACACATGTTGCTGCATTCGCTCACCGGGTGGGTTCTCTCATCGTACTGTCGCACATTGTTTTCAGTTGCCTGTAATTTGCTTGGCGTTTGCCGTTGCTTTGCTTCGCGTTGCGTTGCCAGTGCGTTGCTTTGCTGCTGCTGCTGATGTAGCTTAGTTAAGCTAAGCTAAGCTAAGCTAAGCTAAGCTAGGCTAAGCTAAGCTAAAGATAAGCCTTTTGCTGTTGCTTTGCTTTTGTTTTGCTTTTGCTTGGTTTTGAATTTGTTTATGTAGTGACCTTGGCCTCTACGTGCTCGTCGTGGGACGCTCGGTAGGGACCTCGGCCACCAGTGCGTGTCGTTGGACGCTCGGTAAGGAACTCGGCCACCACGTACAAGTCGTGGGACGCATCGCAGGGACCTCGGCCTCTAGTGCTGGTCGTCGGACGCTTTGTAGTGACCTCGGCCTCTACGCGCTCGTCGTGGGACGCTCGGCAGGGACCTCGGCCACTAGTGCATGTCGTTGGACGCTTGGTAGGGACCTCGGCCACCACGTGCAAGTCGTGGGACGTCTTGTAGGGACCTCGGCATCTAGTGCTGGTCGTGGGGCGCTTTGTAGTGACCTCGGCCTCTACGTGCTCGTCGTGGGACGCTCGGTAGGGACCTCGGCCACTAGTGCACGTCGTTGGACGCTCGGTAGGGACCTCGGCCACTACGTGCAAGTCGTGGGACGTTTTGCTGGGACCTCGGTCTCTAGTGCTGGTCGTGGGACGCTTTGCAGTTATCTCGGGCTCTACGCGCTGGTCGAGGGTGCGACGTTGTCGAGCGCAGCGCTGGCGGGGCTTGAGTGTCGGCGCTAGCGTCTCAACAGGCCGCGGGAGGAAGTTAAGGGAAAAGAACGTCGCTGGTGGGGCCTTAGTGGGGAGTTGTGTCCCCTCGCCGCTGCTGTTGCCGTCGCTTGGAGCTCGTGCTTCGCATCTCCTCTGCTGTTGCTCTTGCTTTTGCTTTTGCCTCGGCCTTCGAGCTCGACGGGGCGTCCTCGACGGGGGCTCGGCGGGGCGTCCTCGACCTGGACCTCGTCCTGCGGGCGCCCGGCGCCCGCGCGGGCCTGGCGGGGGCTCGGCGGGGGCCCGGCCCCCTTTCACTCGCACGCTCGCACGCATCCAGGAACCGCCGCATTGCGTCTGCAGGCTGTGCAGCACTGCAGATTGGGTGTTGGATGGCGGAGAGCAACACATGTTTGTTGCCGATGATCTGGAACACGTACGCGGAGACAGCGCTTCGTCGGAGCTAGTGCGCTTTCTTCGTATCGCCTTGGCACCTCCCGTTGCGCAATCGCTCGTACTCCTGGACCGTTTCCGTGTTCATCCACGACCCATAGTCGTTCATCCACTCTTTGTGGATCTCTTGCATGTGGGAGCTCATGAAGATCGCGTCGGAAGCCGGTTGCTTTGCCTTTGCTCTGTTGCTATGCTATGCTATGCTATGTTATGATATGCTATGCTATGCTATGTTATGCTATGCTATGTGATCCTGCACTATGATATGATATGCTATGATATGCTATGTTATGCTGCGCTATGCTGCGCTATGCTATGCTACGCTAGACTGCGCTATGTGATGCTAGGCTATGGTATGCTATGATATGCTGCGCTATGCTATGCTATGATGTGCTATGCTGCGCTATGCTATGCTATGCTATGCTATGCTGCGCTATGCTATGCTATGCTGGGCTATGCTATGATATGCTGAGCTAAGCTAAGCTAAGCTAAGCTCAGCTAAGCTAAGATGAGATACGCAAAGCTAAGGTAAGGGGGCGCAACTGGGGGAACCGCGGGGCGGGGACCGGGGGAACCGCCCGGGGCGAAGCCCACTGCCCGGCCCCTTTAAGCCAAGCGAGTAAGAACCCTCTGGGCAGAGCCTAGGTAGGGAATAATACATAAAAACAAAAACAATAACAATAATGATAATGATAAGCATCGTCATCGTCATCGTCATCGTCGTCGTCATCATCATCACCATCATTATCATCATCACGATCATTTACATCATCATTTTCGTCATCGTTACCGTCATCAGCATCAGCATCAGCATCATCAGAGTGATCATCGTCATCATCATCATCATCATCATCATCATCATCATCATCATCATAATCATAGTCATAATCATCAGATTCAGCATCATCATCCGAATAACCATCAGCATCATCAGCATCATTATCATCATTGTCATCATCATAGTAATCATCATCATCATCAGCATCAGCATCATCATCGTCATCATCATCATCATCATCGACATCAGCATCATCATCAGCAGCAGCATCAGCATCAGCATCATCATCAGAGTCATCGTCATCGTCATCAGCATCATCATCGTCATCGTCATCGTCCTCGTAATCGTCATCGGCAGCGTAATCGTTGTCGTCATCGTCATCGTCATCGTCATCATCAGAATGATCATCATCATCACCATCATCAGTAGCATCAGAATCACCACCATTATCATCATCATCATCATCATCACCATCAAGATCATCATCATCAGAATCATCATCAGCAGCATCATCAGCATCATCATCACTATCATCATCAGCATCATCATCAACATCATCATCATGATCCTCCTCATCCTCATCCTCCCCCTCCCCCGCCTCCTCCCCATCCTCTCCCTCTGCTGCCTCTAACTCACATTCCTCCTCCCACATCCTTCGCCTCATTGGTCCCTCCTCCTCCCTCTCCAGGAGCAATTTCCGGAAGCCGCTCTCGGACCACACGAACATCAAGAAAACGGCCGCAAGGAAAGACGGATCCAGTAAATGGAGTCAAGAACTCTGGACGCACCTTGTGAACAGAACACGACGTCAGAGCTTTGGAGAAGTAAGAGAAAACCAACTACACAACTGCAGAAATCCTGGCCAAGTCAACCCTGGGCCCAGGATAGGTATGTGCAAATGCCCGACCAAACCAAGAGAACGTGGGTGTCATATTGGCATCCCAGAATGGGCAGAAGCGAAAGGAGAGGGAGGCCACGCGACTTCTCGAGGAAGGAGAGCGAATGACGGGAGGTAAATATTGACGAAGGCTGGCAAACATGGAAAAAAAGTTGGAGGAAAGGCGCAGAAGCCGCTGGGCCGCTTGGGTGGGGCAACACATCCTCCGACCCTGTCGGCGTGTGGGCCCTTCGACGCGAGGCCAGCCCGACCCAAACTGAAGTATGCCAACCTTCTTTGCATCGTCGTCGTAAGAGAGATCAATCAAACAAGAGGGATCGAACAATGTCGCAATTACGTCGGAGGGAAACCCCTTCGCTTTGTCCCTTCCCCGCCGGGGGGGCGGTCCCGGGGAGTCCCAGGGGGCCAAGGGGGTGGTTCCGGGGGGGGTCCCGGGCACGGTCACAGGGGGGGTCCTTCAGGGTTCCCGAGGGTTGTGACCTTTCCCCCGCTCAGGGCTGTCCCCCTTCGTGCTTCGCCTCAAGTACGCCAGCAGCCTCCTTTCAGTCGTCGTCGACGTAAGAGAGATCGAGCAAACAGGGGTGGTCGAACAATGTTGAAATTACGTCGCAGGGACACCCCTTCTCTTTGTCCCTTCCCGCCGGAGAAGGCAGGGGGGGCCGATGGGTGTTCCCAGGGGGTGGTCCCAGTGGAGGTCCCGGGGGGCCCCGGGGGTTGTGACCCCTCCCCTGCTCCGTGGTTTCCCCCTCGGTTCTCTTCCTCCTCCTCCTCCTCCTCCTCCTCCTCCTCCTCCTCCTCCTCCTCGTCCTCCTCCGCCTCCTCCTCCTCCTCCTCCTCCTCCTCCTCGTCCTCTGCCTCTTCTTATTAGTATGTTGTTCTTGTGCATATTATTAATATTACTATGTGTATTATTATTACTGTGAGTCCTCTTACTAAATATTGCTAATATGATTCGTCTCATTACTCTTCCACGTCATAGTGTTACTATTACTCATAGAAAATTATCAGTATAAATAATGTTCGTCGCATTAGTATTAGATGTGGCAGTCTTGATCCGTATTGTTTATACATGAATGTTTGGTATTTGTCTTCTTACTATTAACAGTAGTCCTAATACTACTATTATTGATGGTATAATTCTTCATTGGCATAATAGTACTCTTGTTAAATTTAGCATTAATTCGTCTTGCTCGTCTTCATGGTATTATTGCTGCTACTAGTTCCATTAGTGGTCTCATTAGCAGTATTAGTCGCATGAAAGTTGATTGTAGTAGTATTCCTGATAGTATTTGTGGTCGCCATGTTCTTCTTCATACTATCGTTCTTCGTATGTTGAAATGCTTGTTCGTACTATGAGTCGAAATGTGAGTGTTGCTAGTGGCAGTGTGCTTATTTGTAGTTGGTTAGTATTGGTAGTATTACTCTTATTCGTATTATCGTAATGTTGTTTGTAGTGTTGTTCTTAGTACTATTACTATGGCTGTTCTCATTACTAGTATGATTCGTCATTTTTCGTACGCCGATTCGTCTTCTGTGTACGATATCTGATATGATTATGCTTATTCGTCAAGGTATTTGTTTTCCTCCTCCTCCTTCCTCCTCCTCCTCTTCCTCAGCCTCCTCCTTATCCTCCGCCTCCTCCTCCTCCTCCTCCTCATCATCATCCTCCTCCTCCTCCTCCTCCCCCTCCACCTCCCATTCCTTGTCTTTATGAAAAACTCCTCCCTGTCGCATCCGAGGCCAATCCAAAGGGCGGGCCAGGCGTTTCGCCTGAGATTTTCTTACCATGGGGCGGCTCGTTTTCGAAATGTGGCTCCAGCTTGAGCGCCGCGCACATTCGTTTCAACAAGTTGCAAAGATCTCACAGATTGAAGGCGGGCAATTTTCAAAATGTGGTTCCGCCTTGGCGCCGCGCACTCTCGTTTGAAAACTGTGCGGGGGGTTCGCGGATTGAGGGCGGGTCGTTTTCAAAACGTGGCTCTCGCCCTAGCGCCGCGCCATTCGTTTCAAAAAATATGAAAAGTCCCACCAGCCCTCAGGGCGCAGGTGGTCTAAGGATGTCTTTCTTTCCTCTTCCAAAAACCCTTCTTCCCCTTCGGGGAAGGGTTTACCCCTCCCCCTACCCCCTCCCCTGGACTTGGACAGGGGGGTTCGCGAGGAGTCAGCGCGTCCTTTTTTCGCCCATGATGGATCCGAGAGGGCCTCAGAGAGCCCGAGATAGCCTCCAAGATCGCTCAAGATGGCCCAACATGACTCAAGATAGTTAACAATATGCCTCCAAGAGGCCCCAAGAGGGCCACAAGACGGTTCCGGGTGCCTCTGGCGACCCCTCGGGACCTCCCCGATAAGCCAAAATCCTTCAAAAACCTAAGGGTAATCACTGATGCTTGCCTTCTCGCCTTTTCGGTTCCGAGGCGCTCAATCAAGATGGCCCTAAAATGGCCCCGAAGAGCTCCAAGAAGGCCCAAGAGGCGCCCAAGACTGCCCCAAGAGCGCCCAAGATCGCCCCAAGAGGGCCCCAAGAGCGCCCCAAGAGGCTGTTTCGATGGCCCAGGAGGGGGGGGGAAATCGAGAACCCCCCCTCCTTTGATCGATGGTCTCCAAGATGGCCCCAGCAGGCGCTCCATAGCTCCCAGGAATGCCCCAAGAGAGCCCCAAGAGAGCCCCAAGAGGGCCCCATGAGGGCCCCAAGAGGGCCCCATGAGGGCCCCAAGAGCGCCCAAGATCGCCCCAAGAGGGCTCCAAGAGCGCCCCAAGAGGCTATTTCGATGGCCCCGGAGGGGGGAGGGAAATCGAGGACCCCCCCCCCTTTGATCGATGGTCTCCAAGATGGGCCCAGGAGGCGCTCCATAGCTCCCAGGAATGCCCCAAGAGAGCCCCAAGAGGGCCGCATGAGGGCCCCAAGGCGCCCCAAAAGAGCCCCCGCGCACGGTCGCGCGCCGAAGGCACTCGGGAAGTGCCTTCGGGGCGGCTCAGGGGTGACCAAATTATCCCGGCAAAGCAACCTAACATCGATGTGTAGGAGCACATCTGGAAGCATTCCCCTTAAGATTCGGATGAGAATCCAGTTGTAGAATTCTGCTGTTCTCGCAGTCGTAGTCGCATTCGCGATGACAGTCGCAGCGGCAACGGCAGTCGCAGTCACAGCCTCAGCCTCAGCCTGCCTCAGCCTCAGCCTTAGCCTGCCTCAGCCTCAGCCTGCCTCAGCCTCAGCCTCAGCCTGCTTCAGCCTCAGCCTCAGTCTGCCTTCAGCCTCGGCCTCAGCCTCAGCCTGCCTCAGCCTCAGCCTGCATCAGCCTCAGCCTCAGCCTCAGCCTGCCTCAGCATCAGCCTGCCAGCCTCAGCCTCAGCCTGCCTCAGCCTCAGCCTGCTTCAGCCTCAGCCTCAGTCTGCCTTCAGCCTCGGCCTCAGCCTCAGCCTGCCTCAGCCTCAGCCTGCATCAGCCTCAGCCTCAGCCTCAGCCTGCCTCAGCATCAGCCTGCCTCAGCCTCAGCCTCAGCCTGCCTCAGCCTCAGCCTCAGCCTGCTTCAGCCTCAGCCTCAGTCTGCCTTCAGCCTCGGCCTCAGCCTGCCTGCCTCAGCCTCAGCCTGCCTCAGCCTGCCTCAGCCTGCCTCAGCATTCAAATGTGGCCCGGGAATGGAGTTCTGGGAACTCGAAGAACACGAAGTGGCCTACAGTTGGCTCCGGGCATTCAAAATCATGCCCAGGAATGGAGTTCTGGGAACTCGAAGACCACGAAGTGGCCTACAGTTGGCTCCGGGCATTCAAAATGTGGCCCGGGAATGGAGTTCTGGGAACTCGAAGACCACGAAGTGGCCTACAGTTGGCTCCGGGCATCCAAAATGTGGCCCGGGAATGGAGTTCTGGGAAGTAGAAGAGCACGAAGTGGCCTACAGTTGGCTCCGGGCATCCAAAATGTGGCCCGGGAATGGAGTTCTGGGAAGTCGAAGAGCACGAAGTGGCGTACAGTTGGCTCCGGGCATTCAGAATGTGGCCCGGGAATGGAGTTCTGGGAAATCGAAAAGCACGAAGTGTGTGACTGTATGCGAAAAACGATCCCCCCCGGCAAACCCCAACGGCCCCCCAACGGCTTCCAACGGCTCCCCAACGGCTGCCCAGACCCCCCTGTGGAGTAATGTGCTGCTCTCTTTTTACACCACTAGAAACCTATCAGTCTTCGCTGTTATGTAAAAATGGAAGTGTTTGTGTGCCAGCGCATTTTCTCTTGCGTTGTTGGGCGCCCTGGCGCGGACGGCCGAAAGACCCCTACAGCGGGACACCCTGCCCACACGGTCGGCGCCGCAAAAACTGCGCGTTCAACGCTGGCGCCGCGCAAAGGAGGCGCCGAAAGGCGCCGCGCACCCAAAAAGAGCCCCAAGAGAGCCCCAAGATGCCCCAAAAAAAAGTCTGGGCCCCGGGGACGGCCAGAAGAGACCCTCCAGGGCGGACGCCCCAGCGGGGCCCGCCGCGCCACGCGCTCCGGGCGTGACCCGTCCACCGGAGCGGCCTCGCTCCTCTCCTCTCCCTCCTCCTCCTCCCTCCTCCTCCTCCTCCTCCTCCTCCTCCTCCTCCTCCTCCTCCTCCTCCTCCTCCTCCCTCCTCCTCCTCCTCCTCCTCCCTCCTCCTCCTCCTCCCCTCCTCCTCCTCCACCTCCTCCTCCTCCTCCTCCTCCTCCTCTTCTCTCCCTCCTCTCCTCCTCCTCCCTCCTCCTCCTCCTCCTCCTCCTCCTCCTCGTCCTCCTCCTCCTCCTCCTCCTCCTCCTCCTCCCTCGCTCCTCTCCCCTCTCCTTCGGGCATTTCTTCTGTCCTTCCCCCCTCTCCTGGCATTGTGGCACCATTCGCCACAACGGTACCCCCGTTGAGTGAGCTCTCCGCCAGCGCAGTCGCTCTCCCTTGCAGCCAACGCAGCAAATGTCTCTTCTCGTCCCTTTTCCCATCAGCTCTCATGGGCAGGGATCCTGAATGGGCGGGTGGGGATTCTTTTTTGGTCAGCGGCTCCGAGGCAACGGTCAGGGAGCGGAAGCGGCGTCCGGGCCACGGTACGGGGCTAATTTGCAAGACAATTCGCCGCCAGCCAGAGCCGGCGGACAGACAGTTCGCACCTGCACATGCACTGAACAAAATGACCCGAATTCGAGAGGCAGACGCACTTAGGCGCAGCAGCCCTAACCACAGTGGGCAGGCCGCCGTGCCCGGTGAAAGTGAGGATGCCCCGAAGTGAGCGCCAATGCGGCGCCAGACTTCCGCGGCCGACCTGCACAAGCCGAACGGCTGAGCGGTCGGGACCAGAAAACAGTGCGCGACAGCAGGGGAAAACCAAAGGCTCTACAGGCGTTGTAGGCTGAACCACTCAGCGCCCAGTCCTCAGTGATCCGCATCACAGTGCCGACTGGTGGGGATTCGCGAAGCGTAAACAATACCTAACGGATTGAGGGCGTGTCGTTTTCAAAATGTGGCTCTCGCCCTAGCGCCGCGCACATTCGTTTGAAAAAATTGCAAGAGCTTCGCGGATTGAGGGCGGGTCGTTTCAAAATGTGGCTCTCGCCCTAGCGCCGAGAACTTTATACTCAAAAATGCAAAAAAAAGTTTCACGGATTGAGGGCGGGTCGTTTTCAAAATGTGACTCTCGCCCTATCGCCGCGCACATTCGTTTCAAAAGCTTTCAAGAGTTTCGCGGATTGAGGGCGGTTTGTTTTTAAAATGTAGCTCTCGCCCTAGCGCCGCGCACATTCGTTTCACAAATTCGACAGAGTTTCGCCGATTATCATGGTTTGTCTCGAGCATGTGGCAGGGTCATCAACTCGGCGTTCGTCGTGATCGTCATCGTGATCGTCGTCGTCGTTCTTCTGGGCCGGCGGCATCGGCCGTGAGACCTCCACAGTGAACAAGAAACGATGAGTACGATACCTAGACGACATACTCGTATTGCTTCAAATGAACAACCGGCTTGTATCCTGGCCGTTAACTACATATCAAGCCTCAGGTTTTCCATGTGGGTCAACAAAAAACCACGTCCCTAGTCATAAGGCCGTCGGCTTACTACGCTCGACTGCCATGCTACACATGACTCTGTGACAAAGACTGCACGATCACGAAAATACAGGAACCAGGCGCTGCAGTCTGATCAATGGGGGTGTATATCTCAGGCTCCACCAGGCTTAAGACTGCGCAGCACGACTCGAACTACGCGGACAGAAAACAAAAACAGCACCAAAGTCCTGATGGACCACATACCCAGCAAGATGCCATCCCGAGTTCGGTTACAAGCGATGGCCTTGATCCGTTGCCCAACCGCCAGAAAAGTGCAGCAATACAGGCGGTAGCATGTCCATGTCACAGAGATCCCCACCGTATCCACAAGCACCAGTACGTCAAAGCTCCACCAACTTCGCTTGTGCTTGAGCTGTCTCGCTTTCTCTTTCTCTCTCTCTCTCTCTCTCTCTCTCTCCCTCTCTCTTTCTCTCTTTCTCTCCCTCTCTCGCTCTGCGTATCTCTCAAAATTCTCAACATCCACCGATACACGTGTCGATATTCCTCTTCCTATATTTTTATCAGCCCAGGCGGGGGGAAAACCCGTCCCTTCCCCCCCAAAACCGGTCTCCCGGGACCCAGGGCTTTGGGGCCCTCCCGACGGGCCTCGAAGCGGCCACCGGGCCTCGCAAGGCGTTTTGCCAACGATCAGGGGGGTCATCGGAGACGTCCCAGAGACCCCCAAGACAGCACAAGAGCGCTCCAAGAGTGACCGACGTGACCTCAAGATTGCCCAAGAGGCCTCCAGGACGGCCCCAAAGAGGCCTCCAAGAGCACTCCCAAGAAGGCCCCCCGAGGCAAAAATCATTGATTTTCTTATGGTTTTTGGTGAATTTTGGGGTTCTCCTCTTTGAGGCTTCCCGACGCTCCAAGACGGCGGTCTTCTGGGCGTCCGAAGCCGCCTGGGAGGCTCTCAAATCGCCCCACAACCATCCGAAAGGGCTTCCAGGCAGTCCAAAAGAGCCCCAAAACGGCACAACATGGGTCCAAGATGGCCCTCAGAGAGCCCCATGGCGGCCCAAGATGGCCCAAAGACACCCTCCGAAGAATTCAAAATCGTGATTCGGTCGTTCAGGGAGACGGCGGTTGGAGGCAGGGTGGCCCGAGGAAGCCCCCAGAGGCCCCCAGAATACGCCCAGGAGGCCTCCAGAAGGCCTTAAGAAAGCCCGAAACAACTTTTGTGAGGCCCCTAGAGGCTCTCCAAGGAGGAGCCTCCGCAAAGCTGAGGAGGGTGGGGAGGATGCGCAGGGTATGGCGAAAATAAGGAACAATAAGCATGGAGGAAGGATAACGAATTATAGCGGCGATGCCGGAAAAGGCAACCAGGAGTTATCGCTAAATTGTCGGCTTGACTTTCCTGCCATTCCGCCTGCATACCAAACTTCAAGGACCAAGGTGCATGGTGCGAAGCGCCACTGCAGTCTTGTACACATATATATATATATATAGAGAGAGATAGATATGTACACACATGATACCAGAAGAAGAAAAAAACAATGTCATTTTAGGGCTATGGGGCTATAGGGCGATGGGGCTATGGGGCTGAAGGGCTATGGGGATATAGGGCTATAGAAACATAGGGCTATAGGTCTATAGAGCTATAGGGCTATAGGGCTATAGAGCTATAGGGCTATAGGGCTATAGGGCTATAGGGGTTTAGGGCTATAGGGCTATAAGGCTATGGGGCTCCGGGGCTATGGGGCTACAGGGCTATAGGCCCATAAGGCTATGAGTCTATAGGGCTATGGGGCGATAGGGCTATAGGACCATAGTGGTATAGGGCTATAGGGATATAGGCCTATTGGTCTATAGGAGGGCAGCAGGGCTATTGGCAAACAGAGCTACAGGGCAAAAGGACTGTAGGGCTATCGGGCTACCAGGGCTATAAGGCTATGAATGTATAGGGCTATAGGGCTATAGGGCTATAGGGCCAGAGGGCAATAGGGCTGTAGGGCTATGGGGCCATAGGGGTATGAGGCTATAGGGCTACTGGGCTATACGGCTATAGGGCTATAGGGCTATACGGCTATAGGGCTATAGAGCTATAGGGCCCTAGGGAGATAGGGTTAAGGGCTATAAGACTGTAAGGCTGTAGGGCTATAGGGCTATAGGGCTTTAGGCCTATTGGGCTATAGGGCTATTGGGATATGGGGCTATAGGGCTATAAGACTATAGGGTTATAGGGCTGTAGGGCTACAGGGCTATAGGGCTATAGGGCTATAGAGCGATAGGGCTATAAGGCTATAGGGCTAAAAAGACACCCGGGCACCCGGGCACCCCGGCACCTGGGCCCCCGGGCACCCGGGCACCCGGGCGGGCCGCGGAAATCGGTGGCAAACCTCACCTAACCATATGAATCCGCTAGGACTCCGGCAGAGGCCAGCTCTGATTGGAGAACAGTCATACATACACACATGCATACGTACATGCCTACATACGTACATGCATACTGGCATGCATACAGACATACGTCGTAGATGCACAAATTGATATGCCACTCTTCCTCTCTTTCAATACTTATCTCTCGCTCTGTCCCTCTTCCCCAACGCCCCCCCTGCGCCCCCTGCGCTCGCCTGCGCTGCTGCCCGTGACCTTTGGACACAAAGAGCGCGCTCGCGCGTCGGCAGGCCGTGCTCATGGGACGCGTGCGCGACGGCCCGTCGCCCGTCGCAACGGCTCCAAGATAAAGGTGCACTCGTCCTTGTTTCGTCCGTCTTAGCTTCAGACTCTCTTCGAAGACTTCTGCACCCGCTGCCTTAGCACGCGAAGGGAGCTAGCGGTCCACCCTGCTGAACACCAGCCGTACCCCCTCGACACCGTCGGTTGGGCTTCATTTTCGCGTATACCAGATTCGACAGGCTTTGTTCTGGGTGCGGCTCTCATCATCATCGTCTCCAATGGCCTTGTCCAAATGTCTCTGTCGACGGACGTGGTTTCTTCGATGCCAGTGCCCCCGGGTCACACCAAGAGCGGACTCACGCTATCGTTGATTGGTACTGGTCTCTTGTGTCGCCATCAGCATTGTTATCCTTGTGCCCACTGTCCGTATCTACCCCACTGTGCAAGGAATTGACGGTTCACCTCGGCATCCAGAATCTTAGCGCGGGCCTTGGCTTTACTCTGCGATGGTCAACCTGTTTATCGTGAGTGGTGTTCTGCGTATCCAGCGGACAGTTCAAAGTTGTCCCCTTCCCGAGTGGCTTCAGCGTGTCCTGCGGCTCCTTTCTCAAGAATGAAAGGAGGCAGTCCGCAGGGGTTCAGAGGATATGTTCGCCATGGCACATCGTGCGAGCACTGGCGCAAGCGCAGGTTCCTCATCCGTTGTTGATGTGCTCGGCTCACCTCACCTACTGGAGCGCACCTCGGAAAAGCTGATCTACAACGAGTTTCGCGTGCTGGCCTGGGTCCACGTCTCTATGAGCATATTTGTTTCCTTCTGCGCGCAAGGAAAACTGTTCGACCGCGATATAGACTACTACGTCGTAGTATGGGCTCGCTGTTCTTCTTACCGGTTTACTTCTTACAAACAAATTCGAATGCGCTACACTTTGAGAGTTCCGGCATACGTGCAGGTGCCCCCAAGGTTAACCAAGCTGATCAATGTGAAAAAGCATAGTCGTCAGACCAACGTGCTAATACGAAGATCTGAACTGGCAGACGTGCTCGACAACGTGTTCGACCTCCCTCATGGCGCCGTCGTCCTCGGCATGCTCTGAAGCGTGCGATTTAGGACAACGCATATCAAAGGCCCAGAGACCGCGAGCTCGAGTTGCTGTCTCATCACAGTTGCCCGGCGTCCTGCGGGAATACTGCCCTTTTCTCACGCGCCTACCATCGTCAGCTACGCGACCTCTTTGTGACGATTTGTCAATACGGACATCTGTATTTGCTTGCTCCTGAACGCGTCGTACTTCTGCTATCGTGGACCGCAATGCGCTGTGTTCCAGTCAGTAACCTTTGCGACCCAAGCAGGTGTCAGGCGAGATGCTATGTGGCACAGCATCGTTGGCTTCGGTGTCCATTGCATCATATCCTGATGTTTGCGGTCCACCTGGGGCTTGGTTGGTTTGTTTGGACAGCTGGTTTACTGTCGTTGCGGGTTTCCCTACTTCGTGTACCTCACAACTTTCGTCGTTGCAAAAACTGGATCATACTACGCCACGTTCTTGACCCAATTGATATATTAGTGTAAGCTCGTTCGCGTTCGAAGGTGGTACAGCCCGCGTCTTCGAGCTGTCTTTGACCGCCAAGCGGTTTGGAAGGACTTTATCATTTGTCAGCGCTTATTTCGTGAAGTTCGTCCCATTACTAAGCAGTATTTGCCTTCAGAAGGGGTTCTGCTACCACAACCCGATCTTCGGCGTGTGCCCCAGGCGTCGGGCATTTTCCTCACTCGTCTAATTCAATACATCGGCATGGCCGTCTGCGCAATTATATGCGTTCTTGGGCTGCCAAATCTCGGGTCCATGACCACGCTCTGCGCCCCATCTTCAGCAGCTATCTCAGCGCCAAGTTCATCCTGACCACGAGACCTGCCAGCGCAATTTCAAGACATGGAAGCTGTCTAGTCGCAGGCGATGAGGATAAAGACCAAGTCTGCAACGTTTAAACTTTGATCCGATATATACTTGCTGCATCGAAAGAACGAACGAACGACGCGCGGAAGCATCCCGCCGGCGGCGGCGGGCCAGGCCGTTACTGGCCTGCGCAGGCAGCCGTAGCCTCATATGAGATGGTACTTGAGATACCGGGCGGCCCTTTCGTTTATGATGTTCACTGGACGCTCACCTCACCTCATATACTTGTAAATGCAAAAAAACAAAAACAAAAAAACAAAAAAAAACAAAAAAAAGAGCAAAGGCTGGCTACTTCGCACCGATGTCTCAGTTTCTGACATGAAGAGACTTGGCAACGGCCGCGTGCAATTTCGGCGCTGCCGCCGTGCCTTCGATCGCGGAGAGCACGGCCTTCTACTCCTGCGCCGACGCGACCTCCATCAGTATTTCGCCTGGTGAAGGAGAAATGCTGTCTTCCAACTGGAACACACGCGCGCGGCAAGCCTGGCCATTCTTTTCTCGTCTCACGAGAGTCGTCGATACCAGCGGCCGGCCCAGTGCCCGAGGATTTCAGCAGATTGGCCGCGCTGCCCGCAGTATCCTTCACATCTGCGAGCTGGGCTGCGAGGCGTTCACGGCGGGCGAGGCCGCGGCTGCGCCGTTGTCTGCCCATCGCTGCCTTCCCAGGGAGATGCGACGCTGCCGTCTCGGTTCTCGCACGCCGCAGTCACACTGCTCATGCCATTCCTGGTTCAGATGAGGCTCCAGGGGGCTGTTTCAACATCTCCTGTGGCCATGTGCCACGTGCTTCGGTCTCCTCTTGCTGGCTCAGCGTTGCAGTGGTTGCCAGTGGTGTCTTTGAGTTGAAGGATCTCCCCATTGGGGGCGTGCTGAGCGGGGCCTTGCGCTCAGCACACTACTCGCAGCTCAGGAAGAAGAAGCGGCTCGAGTCCCCGCGCGATTGGTGTCAGCAGGTGTTGCTGAACATACATCGCACGCATCATCTCCATCGTCTTCTGCTTTATCACGACATCGTGAGCTTAAGCACCGAGAATTGCTGCCACGTGCGTTAAGATTTCTCCCACGTGTACTCTGGAAACTGAAATACCTGGCGAAGTGGTGGATCTGCATATGATCACGCTGTGTCACCATGTCCTGATATTTCCGAAGAACCCGAATTGTGATTGGATTTTCGGAGTGGTTTCCGATCGAGGCTCGTCGACGGTCATTCCCTAGGCTGGTGCATTACATAGAACGTGCGAGAGTGCATTTCGGAAGGTTTGCTGGTCGTGTGGCTCGGTCTCGTGCGATGCGGCTTCTGACGGCTGTGTCGGTGATTTGGCTCCTCGAGCTCGCGTACGAGATGCACGTGCCCAGCTACCCCGTGCCCCTGCTCCGAGCCGTCGCCCACGCTCTTCCGCAGTCGCGGGTGGCTCGAAGTGCAAGGTTTCATTTTCGACGGTGGCAGAAGCTTCTCCCGCTAGAACAGATGTCGGGACGCGATCATCGCACCCAGCGCGATGACTGTCGCGGCCAGCGGGCTGACCGCGGCAGTCGTGGGCGGGGCGGCCATCGGTGGCGTGGTCGTGGAGACATCCGGTGGGGCAACTGGGGTGGCTGCTACGCCGACCTCTCCCGCCGGTCACGCCGGCCCCACCACAGCTCGCCCCCTTCCACCGACGACGAGTGGCGCGAGGAGCGGGTCGGATGCACGCGCAAGAGGCGGAGCAGAATCGACAGGGAGCACACCAGCTTCCCGCGCAAGGAGAAGGCCAAGGATCGACGAGCGCGCTCCACTACTCGCAAAGTAACTGCTCGCAAATGGCCTGGATCCGCTGCGGGGAATCTACGACAAATCACATCGAAACGGACATGCGTTTTGGCGACGTTTGCGAGCAGGCACTTTGCGAGCAGTGGAGCGCGCTCAATGAAAGGAGAGACCGAGGCCGCGACCCGGGGGGGCAAGGCCGCTGCCTTGCCGAGGCGACGACAGGCGCGACGGAGGCTCGCGTGCGGAAGGTCGTCGGCCACCACATCGTTCCGCCGGGCTCCGTCCCTCGTCCTCCAGCTCCTCCACGCGGCAAGGGGGAGTGGCGCGAAGGGCAGGAGCAGGGCGAGTTCCTCCTCACGCGCAGAAGGTCGTCGGCTATCACATCGTTCCACCAGGCTCCGTCCCTTGTCCTCCAGCTCCTCGACGCGGCAAGGGGGAGCGGCGCGAAGGACAGGAGCAGGGCGAGTTCCTCCTCACGCGCAGAAGGTCGTCGGCCATCACATCGTTCCGCCGGGTTCCGTCCCTTGTCCTCCAGCTCCTCGACGCGGCAGGGGGAGCGGCGAAGAACAGGAGCAGGGCGAGTTCCTCCTCACGTGCTGGGTTAGGCAGGCTTCGGTCGTGGGTGGGCTCTATAAAAGAGCGGCTGGATCGTTCTGCCTCGAATGGCGACATCGTTAAGCAGGTGTCCAAGCTCATGGACGACAAGACGTTGGCAACTTCAACGCGCTTCTTCGCGCGGCTCCCGACTTCGACGGATCGCTTCCGAAGGCCATCAAGGAGAGGGCGAAGCAGGCGTTGGCAATCACTGCTGGAAAAGCCATCTTACCATCTTCATTGATTTCCTCGGTTGGTACTTCCATGGCTTGGTATTATCCGTTTTCGTACTGCTTCCCGTCCCTCCCGTCCATGAAGTTTTGCTTCGTTGGTATTGCGTTGAGTACTCTCATCTCGTGTGTATTGGCGGTACCTGAGAGAGCACATGTAGCACCAGAGTGGGCTCACGAATGGCCAGAGTCTCACGAGTCTTTCGATGCTTTCGAACCAGAGCCATTGCAAACAAGGGCACCATCCTCACGTGACGCCGAGATTATCAATGCTTGGTGGATCCTCAAAGTCTCTACTCTTCAAGACGCGACTCTTCCTCGGCGTGCTATAGATGTATGTGAACTTCCGTTCTCTGTCTATCATCCTTCAGGCTGCTGGGAAGTCCAGCGCATGTCATCGGATACGTTTTCATGGGGCGCGTCGTGGCGCATGCGAGGTGTTGGGTTGACGACGCCGTGGTAGCCGATGGCCGATGGCATGGGCGTGGTGGTAGCTGAAACGAACTCCATGTAAGTCGTGTAGATTCGCCCTGCCAGCGCAATGAGTTGGACGGCGCCCATGTGACGGTGAGACCATCTGCGGAGCCGCGTCGAAGGTCGCGCGCGCTGAGATTCAGAAGGGCCGTCTCTGTCTCTCTCTCTCTCTCTCTCTCTCTCGCTCTCTCTTCCCCGACGCTCCCCCACGCCCACCTACGCTCCCCGACGCTGCTGCCAATTGCCTTTTAGGCACAAGGAGCGCGCTCGCGTCCCCAGGCCGTGCTCATAGAACAAGTGCATGACGGCACGTCGCCCGTCCCGACTGCTCCAGGATAAAGGTGCACCCGTCATTGCTTATTTCATCTCAGCGTCCGACTTTCTCTCTCTCTCTCTCTCTCCCTCCCTCCCTCCTACCCTCCCTTTCTCTAAATATAAACATATACAACTACATATATAGCTAGCGCTCTCTCTCTCTCTCTAGTTATCTGCATACTTCTCTATATCTCCATACATGTATATATCGTGTTTTATCTCTGTCGCTATGATTATATCTCTGCTTCGTTTCTATAGTTATCTTTTATATATGTGTGTAAATATAAATCACTATCTCTCTCTCTCTCTCTCTCTTTCTCTCTTTCTATCTCTCTCTCTCTCTCTCTTTCTCTCCCTCGCCTCGCTCTCTATGCCATCCATGTGTATACGACTACCACGACTGTGAAAATCGACAGGTCACGGGAAAACATGCCCCCATGCTCAACTGTGTTGTCTACCTCGGTCCGCCGACTCCCGATGCAACGGTTCCTTGCTGTTCTTCAGCTTGGTATTCAGCCCCACAGGCAAACTGGCCGAGGAAACAAAGGGGCGCAATGATACTTCAGGTCGGTGGTCCGTCGCCCTCGTCGTCACTCCCACTGGCTACTGCAACAAACACGGTGGGGACGGGAGCGCTCCGTCAAGGTCATCGCGCTTCTGCAAAATTACCACACGGTCCAGACTGGCAAGAGAGGATACAAATCAAGCCAGCAGTTCCAGACATCCGCTAGAGCGTGAGAAACACGTACTTCATACGCGTGAGGAGCTGATCAAATGCCTGTTGGTTTCTCAACGCAAGCATCCTGAGCAGACGCATGTTCCCTGAGTGATGTGTGCAACGTGCGAGCCCCACAAACACGCTGAATATGATGTGCGAGCAGGCATTCTAGAGCCAGCGCGCGCGCTTCGCGCGCTCACGTTTCAGCTAGATTTTCCACCGGGGCAAATCGCGGAAACGGGACCGTGCCACGATGCTTCAGAACCGAAGGGTATCGATAGCGTCTCAGGGTCACCTTGGGGCCTTTGTAGACGCACGCCATGGAGCTACTTCCGCCGAAAAGCTGGCTACCCAAGAATTCGCCGAAACGCCATCAGGAAGGTCCAGATTGAAATATTGGAGAGTTGGAAGATACCTCGATGTGAAGGGCCTGGATGGAAAGATTGAGAGAATAAGACATCGTTCACTCGTTCAGTATTTCAATGTTTTCCACTGCCCGTGTTATGTCTTTCTGCGTCGCAATGTTTCAATCTGCAGGCAGGCAGGCAAGAGCCACGCCCTGACGGCGCATCGGCAGAAAATAACAAGCTGAAGACATACCTGAAGAGACGCATGCATGAAAAATAAGCGCAGACGCCGAGCCGATACAGTGCCTCGGAGAGCAAGCGCCGGGCCCTTCGTTCCGGAGCCGCGGGTTTCAACCTGGGGCCTGGGAAAGTCGTCGGTCCAGAAGGAGCAGGAGCAGGAAGCCAAGGACGCAGCGGGTTGGCCCGGCGAGGAGCTGCACGTCGCCCTGGAAACGGCGATGCGTTGCCGACGAGCCGGGACAGTCCGTCATCCTCCCGCTCTCGCTCCTCCTTGACCTCATCCCCCGTTTTCTCCCCTCCTCCTCCTCCTTCACCTCCCGCTCTTCCTCCTCCTCCTCCTCCTCCTCCTTCACCTCCCGCTCTTCCTTCACCTTCCCCTCCTCCTCCTCCCCTTCCTCCTCCTGCTCCTCCCCCGCGGTCCCAGGCGTTGCCACGTGACGAGTAGGAGTAGAACAAGATCGTTCCGCCGCGCTGCGATGCCAAGTGGCGAAGAGCACTGAATGGTTTTTCCCGCTCCGTGGGCGTTGCCACGTGACAGGTAGGAGTACGGTAGAGTGTCGTCATAGTTTTGTTCGCCCTCCAGAGACTGCCACGGGACGAGTAGACTTGAATGGACTGTTCCTCGACGCGCTGCGTTGTCACCTGGCGAGAAGAATGAAACGGTATGCTGTTCGCCCGTCAGGCGTTGCCACGTGACGAATACTGTAAAGTAGTAGTCTTTTCGTTCCCAACGCGATGCCGTGTGACGAGTACGAAGGAATTGCTTTTGCTGTCACGCCCCTGCAGGGCCATGCGACGAGCAGAGTACACTAGTAACTATTGGCTCCGCCCCGCTGCATTGCCACGTCACCCAACAGCACAATGAAAATTGACAGATTAGTAACGCATGACAAGAATCAACCATTGACAAATCGGTCATTCATTCTACCTTTCGATCCAGAACCTCCAGATTGAAAGATGCATCAATACTTGAAATGTTAAATATGGACCCTCTGGATAGGAAGACCTTTACATGTTTCAATGATTCTCTCTGGGACCCCAGATTGAAAGATGCTTCAACCTTTCAATCTCTCAATCGGCACACACACACACACAACATCGAAGTCATCAACCTTTCAACATCTCACGTCTCTCGGCCCGCGCCCACTGAAAAGAAACCCGTTCAGTCCCCCAGGTCTGTCCATGTTTCAACCCCTGCCCAGGCTTCTCTGCAAAAAAACACATGTCAGCCATAGGGGGACAGGAGGAGGACAAGTGCCATTGGAAAAAGGGAAGTGCCATTGGGAACAGAGGGGGGGTGCCATTGGAAAAAGGAGAGGGGGGAGTCCTAAAGACCAGTTGCTTAGGATGAGCTGGGACTCCTGTAGGGCAAGCCCATTTGGAGACCAGGGGGCCATCAGATCAAAAGAGATCAAAATACATTGGATGCTTTTCGATTCGATGACCCCCTGTTTTTTCAATCCGATGTTCTTCGACTCGAGCTCGAATCGAAAACCAGCGGATCGGCCATCGACACACGCCGCAGCCGCCGCGACAGCGGCGGGGGCCTGGAGAGACCCGCGCCCGGCGGCCCGAGCCGGGGCAGCCTGCCCGGGGAGGCCCGGACACCGCGGACGGAAGCCGGAGCCGAGTCGAATCGAGACCGGAATCCTCGAGATCGATCTCGAACCGAGGTCGAACCGATCTCGATTCGAATCGATCTCGAGTCATTCGAACCGAGATCGAACCAATTTCGACTCTGTCGATTCGAGTCGAGATCGAATCGATTCGAATCGACAGAGTCGAAATGGAGGGTTCGGGGACGCAACTGTTGCAACCACGACCCGCGGGCCAACTCCAGAGGCTGCCTACGCACCCTCGCCGGCATCCCCGCGCGCACGCCTCAGCGCCTGGATCTGGTCGAACGGTCGCAGCAACCCGTACAGCCCCGAGAATATTCTCACGTGCCTGACGCAGACGCGCAGGCAGATCGATGATCTTCAGAACGTATGTCAGCGCCAACGTATGCTTACGCACCTCTGCCCTTCAAGACGGCGCAGCCGATGTGATGAGGACAGAAAGGGGTAAGAACACAGTCAGATAATACATGTCCTGGGAAACACCGAACAAGAGGCGGCAGGGAGAGGAACGCTCGTGCGCTGTGGCTGCGGTGCCGACGCTCACGAGAAAAAGGTGGACCCAAACATCTGGCGACTCGATCTGTGGCGAGTCGCCGGCTCCCAGGACCACTCGACACCCTCCCCGAGGCCAACTTTCATCCTGAGTCGAGTCTTCATGCCTCTGAGGCCCACAGACTACCTGCGAGCTGCGAGCTGCGACACACATTCTGCAAGATGCTGTTCCAACCCACGCTTCAATGGGTGACCGTTGTGAATAAAGCATTGCTCCTCCTCCTCCTCCTCCTCCTC
>CAUYUJ010017129.1:185572-198958 GCA_963575745.1 Prorocentrum cordatum | reverse complement strand
CAGCCCTGGCCAGCCGCAGGGGGCTCCGCCGCCCAGCCCCAAGCCGGACGGCGCTCCGCCGACGCCGTTCCCGGGGCATGCCGGGCCCCGGGCGCCGGGTGTCCCTGGGCCGCGCCTAGGGCCGCCTCCCGCTGGCGGTCCCGCGACCGCCCCGCCCCACTGGCCGATGAGTATAGTCGGCGGGGAGGGAGGCGTCCTCCCTACGGTGCCGCGGGCCGAGGCCGTCCCGGGGCCGGTGGGGCTGCTGCCTGATGCCGGGTTGGTGGGCCCCCCGCCGCCGGCGCCCCTGGGGCAGGCGGCCGCCCCCGCTGACCCAGGCACCCGCGGGCCGCCACCTGGGCAGCCGCCGACTGTGACGCGGGCGCCGTTCCCGCTCGCCGGGCTGCTGAGCGCGCCCGGCTTGCAGTGCGCCGACGCCGCGCGCGCGGCGGGACAAGCCCGCGGCGCGGCGGCGGGCCGCGGCCAGTCGGCGCCGGCCCGCGCGGCGACGAGGGGCACCGCTGCGCCGCGGGCGCCGTCGGGTCATCCGCTCTGCGCCTGTGGCTTGGATCTGGCAGCCTGCGGAGCCTGCGGCCGCGGCTGGGCGCAGGTCGCGCCCGGCGCGCCGCCGGCGCCCGCGGGCGGCCCCGGGCAAGTCGAGGAAGGGCCGCGCGCGACGGAGGTCGCGACGAGCGAGAGCGGGGCGGCAGCGGACACGGCGGCCTGGGAGCGCGATACCCTCCAGTGGCTGACGGGAGGGTTGAGAGAAGCGGCGGACCTGATCGAGGAGACGGGCCTCCCCCTGCCGCAGGCGGTGCAGTACGTGCAGCAATTCGCGGCGGACGCCGCGGCGGCGGCCGCCCAGGCGCGGGGACCGGAGGGGGCAGGCAAGGCGCCCCCCGCCCTTGGCCCCCCGGCCGAGGCCCCGCGTGGCGGCCCCGTGGAGTGGTGCCGTGACCTGACGAGCAGAGTGAACGTCGCCGCCCAGGGCGCGAGGCCGGCCTGCCCGGGAGCGCAGGTGCAGTTCGTGGTCGAGTTTGTGGCCGCCAAGCCTGACGCCCGCTCCGTCGGGGAGGCCATCCGCGACCTCCACGGGCCTGGTGGCCCGCAGGTGCCCGTGCAGACGCTCGTGGAGGCGGACGGCGCGCGCTGGGTGCGGCCGGCGGGGTGGGCGGCGGAGAAAGGCGGGGACGCTCACGTCCTGGTTCTCCGCCTGTTCGCCCCCCCCCGGGCGGGCTTGAACAAGACCACCACGGTCTCCGTGCGCTGGGCCCACTCCTCGAAGACCGTGACCATTCAGGGCATCAAGAGTAACATCGTCGACTTCGCCCCGAAGTGGGTGGAGGCTTTCGGCCAGGTCAAGGGCGTCAAGGTGGTAGGGCCCAACACGGGGGCGCCGACGCTGCTGCGCAACGCCCGGGCTGCGCCCTCAGGGAGGGGATGACCGCCGCGCGGTAGCGCTTGTCGCCGGCCACGCCCGCCCCCCCCCGCGCCCAGTCCTCCCCCTCCCCACCGCCTTGGATGTCCTTCCCCCTGCCCCAGCTTGCCCCCCGCCCCCTCCGCGCCGAGGGCCGGCGCATTTTTGTTTTTCTTCTCTCGTTCGTTCCCCAGCAGTTCTACCGGTCGCGGCAGGGGCGCGCTCCACAGGGAAGCCTCGGCTTGGGCCGGGCTGAGCGAGGAGGGCGCGCGGCGCGCCCGACGGCCGAGCCAGCGCAGGGAGAAACCTGGCATGGGCCGGGTTCGGCGCGCTGGCACGGTGAGGTCGGGGCATCGACCCGGCCGCGTGATCGGCAAAAGCACCGCCTCCCGGCTCCCCCCCCCCCGTCGCAGCGGCGCGCCGAGTCGCAGTCGCCGCCGTCGTTGCCCGCGGCGCGTGGGCCCGCGGGCGCTGGATTCTGGGCCGGCGGCGCCGCGGCCCAGACTCGGGCCCCGGGCGGCTGGGCGCACGGGGGCGGATCCTGGGTCGACGGCGCGGGGGCCCAGAATCAGCCTCGGGGCGCTTGGATGCGGCGGGGGCCGCGCGTTGGGTCGGCGGGGCGGCGCCCGGCCCGGCCGGCTGGCCCCGCCCGCCGCCGCCCCCCGCGTCGCCGTATGTCCAGTCGCCGTCGCCGCCGTCGTCACCCGCGGCGCGTGGTCCCGTGGGCGCTGGATTCTGGGCCGGCGGCGCCGCGACCCAGAATCGGGCCCCGGGCGGCCGGGCGCGCGGGGGCGTTTCTGGGTCGACGGCGCAGCGGCCCAGAATCAGCCCCACGAGCGTGGAAGCGGTGGGGCCGCGCGTTGGGTCGGCGGGGCGGCGCCTGGCCGGGCCGGCCGGCCCCGCCCGCCGCCGCCGCCCCCCCCTTGTCGTCGCCAGCCCAGTTGCAGTCGCCGCCGTCGTCGCCCGCGGCGCGTGGGCCCGCGGGCGCTGGATACTGGGCCGGCGGCGCCGCGACCCAGAATGGGGCCCGGGCGGCTGGGCGCACGGGAGCGGATTCTGGGTCGACGGCGCGGGGGCCCAGAATCAGCCCCAGGGCGCCCGGATGCCGGGGGGCCGCGCGGTGGGTCGGCGGGGCGGCGCCCGGCCCGGCCGGCCGGCCCCGCCCGCCGCCGCCCCCCCCCGTGTCGCCGCTCGTCCAGTCACTGTTGCGATCAGCCCCAGGGAGCCTGGAAGCTGTGGGGCCGCGCGTTGGGTCGGCGGGGCGGCGCCCGGCCCGGCCGGCCGGCCCGCCCGCCGCCGCCGCCCCCCCCTCGTGTCGCCGCCAGGACGAGGCCCGACCGCGGGCGGTGCGCCGCCCCGCCCTCCTTCCCTCCCCCCGCCGCCCCTGCCGTGGCAATTTCTGGCTCTCGTGCGCCGCGGCCGCGGCGGCTGGCCGGCCGCGACCGCCCGGCATGGCGCAGCCCGGCACCCCGGCGCTCGCGGCCTGGGCGACGGGCGAGGCGGCCGCGGCGGCGGCCGCTGAGGCGCGCGGCTGGGAGGCGGCCGACGTCCCCGGAGAGGGTGGGCGACGCCGCGAGGCAGCAGCGTCCTTCTTGCGGGACGTCCGGGCGCTCCAGGCGGCCCGGCCAATTTTCCCCACAGGCCCGCCAGGAGGCCCGGTAGCGCGCGCGTTGGTGCAGGGCGGCTTGGGGACGTGGCGAACGTTCGACACGGCGCTGGCGACGACCCTTCAGAACTGGCGCGCGCGGCTGGAGCTGGGCGGGCATGGGGCACTCTCGGGGCGCGTTCTTGGAGCTTGGGAGGGCGCTCTACCGGTGCAGGAGTGCGTGGCCGCGCCCCGGGCGGCGCGCGCCGCGCCGAGAGTCCTGGCGGCGCTCAACGTGCAGGGGGGCTTTGGCGCGCGCGGGGGCGTGGGCACCCAGGAGGCCCGGATCGTTTCGGTGCTCGAGCGGCTTCGAGCAGCGCAGGTAGCGGCGGCGGCCATCGCGGAGCCTCGACTCGGGCCTGGCGCGCGTTGGCCAGACGCGGGTTACGCCTTCTATGGCGAGCGGTCCTCGTCCCCGGGCACAGTTGCCGTGCTGGTCCACGAGTCGCTCGGCGAAACGACCGCCCCCGTGGCCGATGTGGGCGACGAGCGGGCGATCTGGCTGCCGCTCCCGGGGGCTAAGGGCGGCGGCGTCCTCGTCCTCGCGGCCTATGGGCCGCCGCCTGCGCACGGAGGGCCCGACGACAATTCTGGGACGCGCGGTTGATGGAGTGGCGGAGGCTGGCCCTCCAGCCCCAATTCCGAGGGTGGTCCCTGGCGATCCTGGGTGACGCCAACCTGCACTTCGCAGACTTGGCCCCAGCGAGCGAGCGCTACGAGGGGCCCTTGGAGCGTCACGTCCGGGAGCTCTTGCGGGCCACGGAAGGGTTCGACGCCGTGGTCCGCAACCCGCGGGCCACGCCCACGCACGCATCGGGCACGGCCATCGACTGGGTCGCAACGTCGCAGGACCTGCAAGCGGCGGTGGAGGTCATCCCGCCGGGCGCGCCTGGTGTCCCCGCGGACCACGCCCTCCTGCTCGCCCGCTTGCCCGGGCAGATGCGGGTGGACGAGGCGCCGAACATTGGCCGGGCGCGGTGGCGCGGGGACGCGGACTGGGCGGGCGCGTTGGCCGGCGCCGCGGCGTCGCTGGCCTTCATCGCCGGCTGGGCTGCGGTCGCTTCCCGGGACCCGACCATCCGCGCCTGGCTCGCGGCGGGGCAGTGGCGCGGCGCGCGGCAGGCAGTGCTGGACCATGCAGTGTGGTGGCGGGCCGTGGTTGTCGCCATCCGGGGGCATTTGAGCGGGCTCGTGGCGGTCCGATGGCCGAGGCGCCCGACCAGGGCAGGCCTCGCCAGGCCCCCGCGGGCCGGCCCCCCGCCCCCCCCGGCGGAGGAAGGTCCGGGCGGCGCCGCTGCCGCGACCCTCGGAGCGCTCGCGGACGCGCGGGCCAGGCAGATGCGCCGATATTTGCGTCTGGCGGCGGCGGCGCCCGGCGAGGCCGAGGCTTTCCTCAGTGCGCTGCTCCGCCCGCGCGCGCCATTGACCCTCGCCTTAGTCGACGAGGATTCGGGCGCCCGGCTCGGCCCCGCGGAGACCTTGGCGGCCGTCTCGCGCAACGTGCTGGAACGAGGGCGGGCCGCTGGACCAGGGGTCCCAGCCCTCAACGACGACGTGGCCCGTGCTGTGAGAGAGGCGCGGCGCGCCTCGCTCGGGGAGACCGCCGAGGAGAGCGGGGATGCCTTCGAGCCGGCGCTGGTGGACAGGGTGGTGCGGCACGCACGTCTCCGAAAGGCTTCGATGCGCTTCCCGCGCGGGGTGGCCCGAGCAGTCACTGGGCCGGCGGGTCTGGTCACGTGGGCGATCCTGAACCTGGCCATGGCCACGGGCCTCACCGCCTCGCTGTGGGCGCGCGAGGTGGCCCCGATCCGCAAGCGCGGCCCCCCGGTCGTCAGGGCCCTGGGGAATCTCCGACCCGTCTCCTACGTAGATGACCTCGAGGGCTTCTTCGACGCTGCGTGGCTGGAGGTGACCCGCGGCCACCTGGAGGCCTTCGCCGGCGCCCCCCAAGCGGGCGGGCGTTTCGACGCCGTGCTGATGACGGGGGGGCTGCTAATGCTGCTGCAGCTCCGGCGCGCGGCCGGCCTCAGGACGGTCCTGGCCAAGGCAGACCTGCTGCGCGGGTTCGACCTCGCCTGGCGGGACGCCGTGCGCCTCGGCCTTTGGCTCGCGGGGGTTCGGGGGCGGTGGTGGGTCGCGGCGGACTCTTCGCTGGGGCCCGAGCAGGTGCGTGTCCGCCTGGGCGCCCCGGCGGCAGCGGCGTTCCAGGTGGCTGATTTCGGCGTCGGCCAGGGGCGCAGGGCTGGAGTCCACCTTTTCGGGGTCCTGGTACGGGGGCTCATCGACGCGGGCGTGGGGGCTGGCCCCGGTGTGGCGCTCGGGCCGCCCGCGTCCGAGGCCGGCGCGCTGTCCTTCTCCATGCTCCAATTCGTCGACGACTCCTTCATCGCCAGAGAGACGGACCCCGAGGTGGCGGCGGTGGCGGAGGCGCTCTCCGCCTGGTGCACGCGCTGGCGCCACCGGTTTCAGGGCGGGGCGAGCAAGGGGCCCGCGGTGATGGCGGTGGCCGGGGCTGACCCCGACGCCGCCGCGTGCGGCGCCATCGCGGGGGAGGCGTTCCGGGCCATGGCCTCGCTGGATGTTCTCGGCGCGCCCATCGACAACGCGCTCAGCCTTCGCCCCCTCTTGGACCGGACGTGCGCCAAGCTTTTGGCGGGTGCCCGCCGGTTGATTGCGGCCATGGCGGACAGCGGATTCGGCGTCCCGCTTCAGCTCACGCAAGTCCCGGCCAGGGTCGAATCGGCGGCCCTGTTCGGGGCCGAGCTCCTCGCATCCTGCGAGGTTGGCTGGCCCGCGGTCCTCACCAGGGTCAACCGCGCCTACTACGAGGTGGCCAAGATGTTGCTGGCGGGGGCCACGCGGCCGTGGTCGCTGGGCCCGGGCGGGCACGTCCGCGCCTTTCTGGAGGCGAGACTCCTCGCCCGGCTTGGCACCAAATTGACCAAGCGGGTCATCGCGGCCAGGGCCCGGATGCTCCTCCTCCCCCACCCGTCGCCCATCTCGGAGGTGCTCCAGGCGGCGGTGGCGTCCCCGGGGGTGCGCACCTGGCTGAGCGACGCGGAGGAGGTAGCGCGGGGCGTGGGGATCGCCGAGTGGCCGGCCCCGGAGCCGGGGGCCTCCCCTGCGCGACGGCGGGCGCTGGTGCGCTCATGGACGGCGCGGGTGGTGGACCCACTCATGGAGGCGGCGGAGGCACTGGTTCGCGGAGCAAGTCGGCCGGCTGGCGGACACAGGGCTGCTGCCGCTGGTCGCGCTCCTCCCGCTCCACCAGCCGTGGGCTCCGGAGGTCCGCTTCGCGCCGTGGTCCCAGGCCATGTACAGGGCGTGGATGGTGGCGCGCGTGTCGGGGGCCATCCCGGGGGTCGTCTGGGGCGCGGAACTCCAGCCTGTCCCGGGCGAGGCGTGCGCCCTCTGCGGCGGCGAGGCAGCTGGCCTCCACCACCTGCTCGCGGATTGCCCGGTCGTCGACGCATTCCGACGCGTGTTGCGGGCGCGCGTCGGCGACGCCGCCCTGGCTTGCGGCGTCCCCGAGTGGGCCCTCTCCGACACCGCGCACCTCGCCGAGCTCGCGCTGAAGGTGGAGTTCGTGGGGAGGGTAGCGGGCGCCCACGTGCACGCGCGCAGGGCGTAGAAAAGCCGCCCCCCCCTACGCCATCGCCTCCGCCCTCGGTCGCCGTCGCCGCCGTCGTCTCCCGCGGCGCGTGGCCCCGCGGGCGCTGGATTCTGGGCCGGCGGCGCCGCGACCCAGAATCGGCCCCCGGGCGGTTGGGCGCGCGGGGGCGTTTCTGGGCCGACGGCGCAGCGGCCCAGAATCAGCCCCAGGGAGCCTGGAAGCTGTGGGGCCGCGCGTTGGGTCAGCGGGGCGGCGCCCGGCCAGGCCGGCCGGCCCCGCCCGCCGCCGCCGCCCCCCCCTTGTCGCCGCCAGCCCAATCGCAGTCGCCGCCATCGTCGCCCGCGGCGCGCGGGCCCGCGGGCGCTGGATTCTGGGCCGGCGGCGCCGCGACCCAGAATCGGGCCCCGCGCGGCTGGGCGCACGGGGGCGGATTCTCGGTCGTCGGCGCGGGGGCCCAGAATCAGCCCCAGGGCGCCTGGCTGCCGGGGGGCCGCGCCGTGGGCCGGCGGGGCGGCGCCCGGCCCGGCCGGCCAGCCCCGCCCGCCGCCGCCCCCCGCGTCGCCGCTTGTCCAGTCGCCGTCGCCGCCGTCGTCGCCCGCGGCGCGTGGGCCCGCGGGCGCTGGATTCTGGGCCGGCGGCGCCGCGACCCAGAATCGGCCCCCGGGCGGTTGGGCGCGCGGGTCAATTCTGGGTCGACGGCGCGGCGGCCCAAAATCAGCCCCAGGGAGCCTGGAAGCTGTGGGGCCGCGCGTTGGGTCGGCGGGGCGGCGCCCGGCCCGGCCGGCCGGCCCGCCCGCCGCCGCCGCCCCCCCCTTGTCGCCGCCAGCCCAGTCGCAGTCGCCGCCGTCGTCGCCCGCGGCGCGTAGACCCGCGGGCGCTGGATTCTGGGCCGGCGGCGCCGCGACCCAGAATCGGCCACCGGGCGGCTGGGCGCGCGGGGGCGGATTCTGGGTCGACGGCGCGGCGACCCAGAATCAGCACCAGGGTGCTTGGACGAGGCCCGACCGCGGGCGGTGCGCCGCCCCGCCCTCCTTCCCTCCCCCCGCCGTGCCTGCTCCGCCCCCTCCCCCCCCCACTCTGCGCCCCCCGCCTCCTCAGGGAACGCTGTCGCGCCTGCCCCGGCCTGCCCGGGCAGGGCGCTTCAACGTCAGCAGCGCGTCCCCGCCGAGCCGTCCCCGCCGGGCGTAGAAACGCCCCCCCCGTGATTCTGGGTCGCCAGCGCCGCGACCCAGAATCGGCCCCGGGGGGCCGGGGCGCGCGGGGGCGGATTTTGGGTCGACGGCGCGGCGGCCCAGAATCGCCAGCCGAGCCGGGGCCGCTGCTGGACCGTGCCCCCGTCTCTCCCGCCCCTGCCCCTGCCCGCTCCGCCTTCTCACCCTCCCCCCCCCGTTCCTTTCCCCCCTCTTCAGGGGGCGCTGTCGCGCCTGCCCCGGCCTGCCCGGGCAGGGCGCTTCAACGCTGCCCGACGCCCTAGCGATGCGGCCCCATAGGCCTGTCGGGCACGGAGGAGCTTCGCGGGGCGGTCCCCTCAACCATCCCACGAGGGTTGGTTGGCCCACGACATTCCTGATGTCCAAATTCTGATGTCCTCCTCCTCCTCCTCCTCCCTCCTCCTCGCACCTCCTCCCAGCTCGTCCTCCTCCTCCTCCTTCTCCTCCTCCTCCTCCTGCACCTCCTGCTCCTCCTGCTCCTGCTCCTGCTCCTGCTCCTGCTCCTGCTCCTGCTCCTGCTCCTGCTCCTGCTCCTGCTCCTGCTCCTGCTCCTGCCCCTGCTCCTGCTCCTGCTCCTGTTCCTGCTCCTGCTCCTGCTCCTCCTCCTCCACCTCCCTCTCCCACCTCCCCTCTCCTCCCCCTACCACCTCCTTCTCTTCTCCTGCGAATCCTCCCGCTCCTCCCCTCCCTCCTCCTCCTCATCCACCTCCTCCTCCTCCTCCTCCTCCTCCTCCGCCTCACTCTCCTCCTCCTCCATCCTCCTCCTCCTCCTCCTCCCCCTCCTCCTCCGCTCCTCCTCCACCTTCCCTCCCCTCCTCTCCTCCCCTCCCTCCTCCTCCTCCTCCTCCTCCTCCTCCTCCTCCTCCTTCTCCTTCCTCCTCTCTCCTCCTCCTCCTCCACGTCCTCCTCGTTTCTCGACCTGTCCTCCTCCTTCCTCCTCCTCCACCTCTCTCCTCCTCCACCCCCGTTTCCCCTCCTCCACCCTCGTCCTCCTCCTCTTCATCCACCTCCTCTTTCCTCCTCCTCCTCCTCCTCCTCCTCCTCATCCTCCTCTCATCCTCCTGCCTCCTCTCCTCCTCCTCCTCCTCCTCCTCGCTTCCACCTCCCCCTCCTAGCCCCTTCGATCAAGGTCTGCGCACCGGCCTTCAGGCCTCTCCAATAACTGCGGTCCCGGGCAACGGCTTGGGACACCCCGAGAAAAAACCCGAAAAAAAAAAAAGAAAAAAGAAAAAAAAAGAAAAAAAAAAAAAATAATATAATAAAAAAAAGGCACGAATCTGTAGATACCCCTAACCGCCCCCAGTCCTGATGCCTCGGGGCTCTGACTCCCTCCTTGCCCTCCTCCGACCTTCTTTGCACCGCTGAGAAGGCCCCCCTCCCAGCAGGCGAGGAGCGCGGCGTATAGTCCCTCCTCGCGCCCCCCTCCCAGAGCCGAGAGGGGCCCCCCTCCCCCTGGCGTATAATCCCTCGTCACTCTCCTCTGACCCTCTTCGCCCTCGCCCTCCCCGCCCCCGCCCTCCTCCTGACCCTCCTCTGAATCCCCTGCCCTCCTCTGACCAGAAAGCCTAAAACTTTCCCCCATTACCATTTGCTGCCCTCCCTGGCGTATAAACCCTCCTCGCCCTCCTCCTCCTCTTCCTCCTCCTCCTCCTCCTTCTCTCCTCCCTCCTCCTCCTCCTCCTCCTCTTCCTGCTCCTCCTCCTCCTCCTGCTCTCCCACCTCCTCCTCTCCTCCCTCCTCCTCCACCGCCTCCTCCTCCTCCTCCTCCTCCTCCTCCTCCTCCTCCTCCTCCTCCTCCTCCCCTTGCTGCCCCCCCTGCGTGTAAACCCTCCTCGCCCTCCTCTGCGCGCCGAGCCGCCCCGCGCGGTGCGGCCTCCGGCTCCACGGGGGAGCTGCCGGTGGCCCCCGCGGCGGCCCCGCCGCGAGCCGCGCTGTGGCGGGGACGCCGCAGGGCGGGCGACGTGTCCGTGGGCGTCGTGCTCCTCTGGGAGGTCGTCGTCATCGCCGCCGCCGTCGTCGTCCGCGTCGTCGTCGTCGTCGTCGTCGTTGGCGGCGGCGTCGTCGCTGTTGTCGTCGTCGGCGGCTTCGGCGTCTCGACGTCCTCGTCCTCGCCCTCGCCCTCGTCCTCGCCCTCGTCCTCGCCGTCGCCGCCGCCGTCGCCGTCGCCGTCGCCGTCGCCGCCGCCGTCGCCACCGCCATCACCGCCGCCGTCGCCGCCGTCGCCGTGGCCGCCGCCGCCACTGTCGCCGTCGCCATTGCCGTCTTCGTCGTCGTGTTCGCCGTCGCTCGAGAGTCGAAGCTTTGGACACATGTGGTAAATCGGTGGTGCTGGTGTCGTGTTTCCTAGGCTTCTCAGCCTAAAATCGCCTCAAGGTGGAGGACAAAGAGGAGGTGTTTCAGACTCGCACCAGCTCGCACAGGGTGATGAACTACAGTAGGTAATCGCATCAACCTCCCTCCTGCTGCGCTGCTTCGCTGGCACGGTGGCGGGGTTTGCCGCAGGCAACTGGATCAAGGCGAACAGCATTAGCACATGCGGGATGCCATGGTACAGAAGTGCAACAATCGCATCCACGATGCAACAGCTGAGCCTTGCCCTCCTCACGTCATGACTTTTCCCAGCATCCACCGATGCGAGCACGCTTGAGCAGCGGCGCTCAAGCGAGCACACCATACGGTGGGCAGCCCCCTGGGCATGCGCGCAAGAAGACGTGTGGAGCCTCCATCCTCTTCCTGCTCCTCCTCCTCCTCTTCCTCCTCCTCTTCCTCCTTCTTTTTCTCCTCCTCCCCCATCGCCGCTTTTATGAGGAGAAGCATGATAATGACGATGAGGAGGAGGATAATGATGATGATGATGATGATGATGATGATGATGATGATGATGATGATGAGGAGGAGGAGGAGGAGGAGGAGGAGGAGGAGGGGGAGGAGGAGGAGGAGGAAAAGGAGACGGAGGAGGAGGAGGAGCAGGAGGAGGAGGTCCTCCAGGGCCTCTCCGACGGTCTCTGGAGGTATCAGGATGCCCCCCCAAAGGCAATCTATGTGTAGATCTACACACATGGCTATACAACACATCGATCCTCGATCGTCGTCCTGTTTGTTTCGGGGGCCGTGTGCTATAGATCTCGACCCCTTCCCAAATGCAACTTCCTGGGGGTGGACAGTGTTGCACTGGTCCTGGGGACTGGAAAGGCCCTTGGACACTGAAATGGCGGACCAACACCGGGATCGGGGACATCGATCTGCTGGAGGTCCGAGACATCCTCCCGCTTCTCCTCCTCAGACGACCCCCAAGCCTCTCTAGGGGTGCGTTTTGACTAGCCTCCTGGGGCCTCCCCCGGTGCGCTTAAAACGGTAACCAAAACCACGATCATCGAACCTCAATCCCCGAGCATCCTCCTCCTCCTCATCCTCCTCCTCCTCCTCCTCTTCCTCCTTCTTCTTCTCCTCCTCCCCCATCGCCGCTTTGATGAGGAGAAGCATGATAATGATGATGAGGAGGAGGATAATGATGATGATGATGAGGAGGAGGAGGGGGAGGAGGAGAAGGAGAAGGAGAAGGAGGAGGATAAGGATAAGGCCCTTGGGGGTCTGTCAACTTCGCCTACCGACAGGCATGCCGACCCCTGGGAAAAACATGGATGCGAGCCCCGATTCACCACCTGTAGGCTGTGGGGGGCCGCCTGAGGCGACGGGGCCCGCCTCCGTTGAGACGTGGTCCCCGAGCCTCGCTAGCAGGGGAACCCTGCCTCGGCTAAGCGCTGGAGCTGGTGCAGGCGGAGGGGAGCTGCCTCACTCTGTGGGCGCACCCCCCGCCGCTGAGAGCCCACCCACCCTCGCTCCCCTCTCCCCCCCCCTCCCTCAAGGCGGCAGGAAAAAAAGACAAAAAGAGAGAGGCGGCCTTGTACTTGGTGGACGCGTCCCGTCCCCACTCCCCTCGTCCGCTCACACATGTCTCTCCAAGCAGAGGAAGGCTATGAAGGTGGCGTGGCCGCACTGGCTCACACATGGAAAGCTGTGCCAATCTCTACTGCCTGGGTCGAGCGTGTGATGCTCTCGCTGGGGGAAAAAAGACAAGGCCTGAAACGATGGAACCAGCTCTCAGCTCACGACATCCCGATGCCCCACCCAGCCTGCCGCGGCCGCGGTCCTTGGCGACGAGAGACGCACGTCTCTACTCTGAGCTGCGCCTGGGCTGCGGTCGGCCTTAGTCGCGGCGACTGGGGCCTCGGCCACGACCACCCCGCGGCTCTCCCAGCCCTGCACGCTCTTGCTCGGGCTCGGGCAGGGCGGCCTGAGCGTGGGCTGGAGGAGGTCTTGCTGCTTCGTCACCGCCGCCGTCGCTGCCGTCGCACTCTGGGTGGAGAAGAAGGCCTCGTCGTAGGCGTAGCCCTGCGGCCCTTTGGTCCAGCGGGTGTAGATGTGGTCGATCTCGCCCGCCTGGCGCCTCATGTAGTCGAGCTCCCACGGCATCGGTCCATGCACCATCTTGCCAAGCTTGTCGTCCGTGGTGCCGATCGCGCTCCTCAACGCGCTGATGGCGTGGTGAATGTCGCGCAGCTGCTCTTTGAGGTAGAGCTCTGCCTGCTGCGTTCAGCTTCTTCGTGCGGGTTCAGGCTCCTGCCGTTCATGCGCCCGAGCGTGGTCACCACCCGCTCCCTCTGCTTGTGAAGGACGTGGGGTGCCATCTCGCCGTATTTGGTCGCCTCCTTGAACGCCTCGGACGTGCTCTGGAGTGTGTTGTGCGCGACCTCGAGCCTGTACGCCGCCGTGCCCGAGACCTGGTCAGCCACTCCGTAGCCCCCCCTGTCGTGGGGCTTCTGCACTACCGTGGGCTGCGGGTTGAGCTCCGTCCCTGCTGCGGCTGACTGCTGCTCAGTCGCCCCCGCTTGCTCCGCCATTGTCGCCTGCGCCGCCATTGCTGCCCAGGTCGTGGGTCCACGAGAAAAGCAGGCCCTGGAAGTCGCGAGAAAACTCGAGTCGTAAATGTCCGCTGGTAGTATGTCGGACTGGGTACTGGGTCTCGGTTTACCTTAGTTGACCCCGCCTAGCTGTTGTTCACCTTAGGTGGTGTAGTAGTTTCCTTAGTTCCCAAAGGGTTGGGGCGGTGAGGGACCGTAGTGGGAGCCTTGGAGTAGGAGTAGGCGTAGGCTCGGTCATTCGCTGGAGTCGGGATCCTGGGCCTGCCCTTGGTATGCGACTCTTCCTCGCGCCCTCCGTCGCGCTGAGGGTCGAGGGAGGTAGCAACGATGGTAGCTAAGGCTGGAGGTAGCTGGGCGGAGGAAAGGAGGTCGAACCGTGGTCGGACCACACGCGCATGGCTGTGCTGAATGTTGTGGCGTGATAGTTCCCAGTGCGGTCGTGTCCCTAGTACGCCGTATGTAAACTGTTGCCGTGTACTGTCGTGCTGCTGTACGAAGTCCAATACGAAAATCCCTGAACGTTTATACTGCTCGGGACCTTATGTGTGCTGTCTGGGCTCCTGGAGGCTGGTGAGGCTGCATGTCCCTATGAGAGGCCA
>CAUYUJ010017129.1:175572-183072 GCA_963575745.1 Prorocentrum cordatum | reverse complement strand
CTCCTCCTCCTCACCTCCTCCTCCTCCTCCTCCTCCCTCTTCCTGACCTTGACGAAACAGGATCCCAGCGTCGCATTTTGCGCCAACTAAGGAGCTCCAACTAAGGCCCCATGGGGGGTACCAAGTCCCCCAGCCCCTTGCGGCGAACCTCTCCCCTCACATGTTTCGTGGCCCCACAAGCAGCCCATCCCGAAGGCCCAAGGGGGGGACCGCATGCGGTCCCCCAGCCCAGTAAGGAGCTGTAGCTAAGGCTTCAGGGGGGGTGCCACGTGCGATGCGCCAGCAATTTCGGCACACCCCTTACACGTTTCCTGGCCCCATGAGGAGCTCCAACGAAGGTCCCAGGGGCGGGTACTGCATGCGGTCCCTCAGCCCATGTCGGCGCACTTCTCACACGGTCGTGACCTCATAGGGAGCTCCAACTAAGGCCCAATGACACAGCTCGCATGCGTCCCCAGGCCCATGTCTGCACACCCCTCACACGCTTCGTGGCCCCATCGGGCGATCCACCGAAGGCCCCACTGGCAGCGCCTGCATGCGTGCTCAGGTCCATCCCGGCACACCCTTCACACCTATCGTGACCCCATAGGGAGTTCCACCGAAAGCCCCATTGGCAGCGCCCGCATGCGTCCCCAAGGCCCATCCTGGCACACCCCTCACACATTTCGTGGCCCCACAGGGAATTCCCCCGAATGCCCCAGTGGCAAGGCCCGCGTGCGCCCCCAGGCCCATTCTGGCGCACCGCTTCGCACGTTTCGTGGCCCCACAGGGACCTCGAGCTCCATTGAAAGCGATGTGCACAAACGCTGTGCTAACAACTGCATATGGTCGGGTCCTTTGCCAGGATAGTTCACTACGGGCGCTCTTGCCCTCCCTGGGCCCTGGGATGGGGGAGGGGGAGGAGGGGAGAGGAGAACGGGACGAAGAGGAGCGGGAGGGGGGGAGGCGGCGGGAGGGGGGCAGGAGAAGGAGCAGACGTAGCCCGAGACGCGCCGATCCATCCGATGGGAGGCTGGCGCACTGACCTTACAGGAGGCAGGGCCTCACCGCGACCGAGCAGTGGACCGCGGGGAGAGAGGCCCCCCACCGAGTAGGAAGGAGCGGCGTGCCTGTGCTCACCGGCCAGAGGCGGGAGCACGGATTTGCCACGACAGTTTCTAACATGACCCCCCCACCCAAACTCTCCGCCCACCCCACATCAGCCCATCGACAGTTCATAGTTCGGCGCTCTGGCGTGCCGCCAGCAGGCATCTGTGAGCAGAGACGTGGGAGCCCCAGGAGCGTTCTCTCTGACGCTCTGGCAAAGAGTGAAGTTCGAATTTCACAGCGTGGAAGACATGCAATGCGATGATCATCCTGCGTATGACCGCTGGGCGAAGCATCGTGTGGAGAGGCATGGTCCTGCTCGGTGCCGAGTCCCCACATGACGAATAAACGAGGATTCGGGAAGGCGCGGGGGAGGGCGGTGAAATGCGTGAGATGGGTGCCTTGCCGATGATGACACATCGAATCCCGTGAAGAGCAGCCGACGTGTCAAGGGCGAGGCTTCAGAACGTGCATCCTGTGGGGGGACATCCGACCCGCGTTGAGTATCTTGGCCGCGCACCACTGGTTTGGGGGGGGGGACCATCTGCGCGCGCTCGCGCCACAGTGATTGCCGGCGGAGCTCTAAATCGGCAAGGACCTCGAATACAGTGCGGGCGTGGCCGCAAGAAACCCTCGCAAGAAACCCAACCCAACCCGAGCGCCCTGAACGCAGTAGCTTCTCAACGGCATCGGGGAGTCGCCGCGCAGCGCGCGGATCGAAGACACCCAGGATGCCCTGGCGAAAAGCACCTGGTTTCTTGATGCGCTTCTCCAGTGCGTTGGATCCAGCACTTTCCAACGCCTGGCGACAGTGGAGGCGAAAGCGCGTCGAGGAACGTGGGCGCAGACAGAGCGCGAACGACAGCCCGTTGAGGCCCAAGGCGCTGGCCATCGCGTGCGGCTTGGGCGGCCGCCTCGCGGCTGGCCCTCTGGGCGGCGCCCAAGCAAGCAATCGATATTGGTCTACGAGATGGGATTCGGATGGGGCGGCCGCTAGCCATCGAGGAGTGCACCTCATCAATGCTCTGCTGCTGCTGCTGCTGCTGCTGCTGCTGCTGCTGCTGCTGCTGCTGTTGTTTCCAGGAGGGCGGACTCAGGAGTCCGCGGAGCCATCGGGTTGGAACGGCATGCAACTGGGCTGTCTCCACGAGCGCATGAAGCCAAGGACGCCGCACCCCTTCAATCGTTAAAGAACAAGACCGCCATGCCGCGGCTGCGCTATAGGTGAGGATGGAGGGGAGCCCCCCTTTTCCCAGCGAGCGGAATGAGTGGACATCGGCGAGCTTCAATGAGTCGGGGGATCGCCAGCAAACCTGGTGTAGCGCAAAGATCTCGCATCGCAGGATTTTGTCATCGACGGCAACCAACTGCGCGAGATATGACAAGACAGGCATCGTCGAGGTAACGTGCGTAGACACACTGGTTGCCATCGCAACATCAGCGGCAGCCTGGAGCTGAACGCGTGTCCACCACAGCTGAACAGACTGCCATGAGCTGCAGCGGGAGCCTGGCAGCCTGGAGCTGAAGCTGGGCAGCAGCCCGCATCTGCACAGCGGGCGTGGCAGCAGGAACCATGTGCACACCTGAGTACCTGCAAGCCCCGGCAACGGCAAACGCAAACCATACAGGGGCGAGTAAGGCGAGAAGAGCGCGACCTTCGGCCTCGACTCCGGGCAAGCACGCTCCCCATAAAGGCACACGGCTACATTGTGTGGCCTGGAGTGCAAGATTCGCCAGCTTACGCTCGGCTCGAAGAGGTGCCGAAACGGCGCTGAGCAGGCTGGCCTCTGCTAGCAGCAGCCCCATGTCGTCGGCGCACGCCGCCGCAAGGGAGTCGAAAGGGGAGCAGTCCGCGGAGGTAGCCAAGAAGAGCGTCGAGTGCATGTGCCTAGAGGGAACCGCTCAACGGACATCCCTGTAGGTCGCTGGAGCTGATCAAACAAAAAATGGCTCCCTAGAGGGCTCAAGCCTCGTGAAGCCGAGCGGGAGCTCATATAAGGCGCGAGCGGCGTTCATGAAGCACTCGGGGAGGACGTGTGCAAGGAGGGAAAGGAAGATGAACACCTGGGATAGGCCAGGGAACGCAGCGCGCACATCAAACGAGAGAAACATCGGCCAGCACTGAGGGAAGTAGGAAACGCAGCGGGCCTCGAGGTCGAATGGAACGATGTTGGCAATGAATTGGCGCCCTGGGACAAACCCCTGTTGCACGGGGTCCGTGCGTTCCTTGACTAGACGGGTCAAGGCTCGATCAATAGCCGACGCCATGATCGTAGAATCGGCGCTCTTCAAAGCTCACAGGGCGGACGCAGCCATCGTCCCAAATACAGTCGATATCATCGGCGGTTGGGAGGAAACGTAACTCAGAGAAGTTAAAACCATAGGGAGCGTGGCCAGTCGAGAACATCTGCACCATCTTTACGCCGCAGCGCGGCAGAGGCGGCCCGCACTCGCGCTCGGGCGGCCCGGGCAAAACGGAACGCGCAACTTGACCGGCGGGAGGAGGGGAAGCCAGGCGAGGGCGGCCGCGAGGGAGGGAAGGGAGGGAGGAGCGAGGGCACCCACATGGCGAGGTGCGTCGCCGTGGAGCGGCAGAACATCTGCAACATGGCAGCATGCTAAGCAGACGTTGCGTCAGGCGTCTTGCAGCGCACGGCAGCTGGTCAGGGCCGGGGGGTCGACGGGCGGGCGCGCTCCAGGGCGCATGCCCACAGCTGATGTTCTGTGGGGACGGGCAGGTCGGCGGTGGGGGTAGGAGGAAGAGGAGGAGGAGGAGGAGGAGGAGGAGGAGGAAGTGGAGGAGGAGGAGGAGGAGGAGGAGGAGAAGGACGAGGGGGAGGGTGAGAGTGAAGAGGGGTCAAAGGGGAAGGCTTTTGGACGGTTCTGTGAGGGGCAACGTTAGGGGGGACCGGCTCACGGGGGGGCAACATCGACATGGAAGCGGCGAGGCATCGCCGGCAGATCGGCGACGGGCCCCCGATAGCGCACCCGCACAGTCCTGGAGATTCCCGGAGATCGTGGCGCCACAATGCTTTCACGACGGGCTGCTCTGCCTCAGTCTCGGGCCCCAGGACCCTCACCCATCGATCGGGTCGAGTTCTGCACGAGGCTGCAATGTTTCGTGAGGTCGGGCCTCGAGGTTTCTGCCCCTGGTCGGGCCTCTGGAGGCCTCCAGAAGCGTCTGGGGATCGACCTTGAGGGGTCGTCGTCGTCGTCGTCGTCGTCGTCGTCGTCGTCGTCAGGAGAACAGAAGGGCCCCATCTCTCCTCCTCCTCCTCCTCCTCCTCCTCCTCCTCCTCCTCCTCCTCCTCCTCCTCGTCCTCATCCTCCTCGTCCTCCTCGTCCTCGTCCTCCTCGTCCTCCTCCTCGTCCTCGTCCTCGTCCTCGTCCTCCTCCTCCTCCTCCTCCTCCTCCTCCTCCTCCTCCTCCTCCTCCTCCTCCTCCTCCCTCCTCCTCCTCCTCCTCGCAAAACACCCCCCGCCCGTCGCCCGACCGCCGCCCCCACGCGTCCGGGCCGGCGCTGCCAGGCGAGGCCTCGCACGGCCGCGGGCGGGGCGGCGTTCCGGGCGCGCCTCGGGCGCCGCGGGGGCCTCGTCGTCGAGGCGCTCGCCGGCGGAGACCACGTCGACGACGACGGCAGTCACGGCAACGGCGGCGGCGACGGCGGCGACGACGAGTTCGTCGCCGCCGCCGCCGCCGCCGCCGCCGCCGCCGCCACCGTCACGTCGTCGCCGCCGTTGCCGTCGTCGTCGTCGCCGCCGCCGTCGCCGTCGCCGCCATTGCCATTGCTGGCGCCACCATCGTCATATTCATCGTCGTCGTCGTCGTCGTCGCCGTGGTCGTCGTCGTTTAGAGAGAGAGAGAGAGAGAGAGAGTGAGAGAGAGAGAGAAATAAGAGAGAGAGAGAGAGTGAGAGAGAAATAAGAGAGATAGTTACACAGAGGGCGTGAGAGAGTGAGAAAAAGAGGAAAAGAGGGAACATGGAGAGGGATAGTGTGAGCGAGAGAAGAAGATTTTACCAACACCCGTCAACCTCTCGTCGCACTGGCCTTCCCGTCGGCGCACGTTCGGTGGTAATCACTCTTAGCGCGTTCCGCTCGTCCTCGCTGCGTTGGACCAGCCGTCCGCGAAGCGAAACATGCGGGAGGGAAAAAGGTACTGTCTCAGGAGCCCCCCGGGGGCCAGGCCGCCAAGCCGATCTCAGTGGGCAGCGCGAAGAGGTGTGTGGGCTGGCCGACGCCTCCTGCTTCCCGCGATAGCACGGCAGATCGTCTCAAGCGCAGCCCTGGCTCTGTCGTTTACGCGCCCATAGGCAGGAGGTGCTCCAACCCTCCACGAGTGGCGCCAGGGCGGGCGCTGGGAGATCCCTCTAAGCCGCGCTCGTATGCCCCCCATCAAACTATCATCGAGGGACAGGTGGAGGTGGTCTAGCTAGAAGAAGAAACATCGCCATAACAATAAACTTTTGGCGCTCCGCGCGGATTTCTTGGACCCGCACTGGACCGCGCGCCAGGGGAGGCGCCGCAGGCGCCGTCGGGGGTTGGCCCAGCGCGGATCAAATAAATCCGCGCTGAGCGACAGCAGTTCATGTTTATGGCCCTTTTTCTTCTTCGACTCGCCCCAGCGCGCCCTCGAGGAGCCGCCCGAGGATCGGGCACGCGAAGAAGCGCCGCTGGTCGTCCAACTCCGTCCGCGCACCCGAAGCGGCAAGCCCGCAAGAGCCGCGCCCTCCACGCAGCGACCGCCCGTCGGCTTGCTGCGCGCCGCTGCGGCCCAGGCAGCCGACGCGCATGACGCAAGCACCTTCAGCAGCAGGGCCCTCAACCGCTCCTGCTGGACGTCGACGATCCACACCTAGAAGAAGAAGAAGAAGAAGAAGAAGAAGAAGAAAAATAAGAAGACACATCGCCATAAACATAAACTGTTGGCGTTCCGCGCGGAGTGCCAAAAGTTTGTGCTTGTGAAATGTTTCCCCTCTTCGACTTCAGCCGCTCCCACTGGGCGTCGACGATCCACACCGTGAGCCTCGGCCACCGGGCCACCGCACGTCTGGTCAGCCGGGGCGCCGGCTCGTCGGGCAGGAGCTCGGATGGTGGGCTGTGCGTCCTCCGTCCTCGGCCGACCGCCGCTGCCCTCTGGCATGAAGTCGGGCACGTCCCCCTACTGGCGGATGTTGGAAGACAAGTAGAGCATACGCAGAACAGACTCAGCAATAGTCAGAACATACTATATCCCCAAGACTATTGTTTGACTGTTTTTGAATATTCCTCCTGTAGAGTGGCAAGCCCGACTTAACGCCGCTGCCCTTTGCCACGGGGATGTATTGCAATTTCTCCCTATCCTCTTGAAGCGCGCAGCGTCCAGCTTTGGACACCCGAAATGGGTACGGAACAAATGGGTACATTGCCCAACAACACATGCTGTCCCAAACCAACAGCGGCCGCTGTTGGGGGCCCGTGTGGGGGCACCGCCTCGTAAACACACACAAACACACACACGCACACACATACATATATATACACATATATATATACACATATATATATATGTATATACAAGACTGCATTGGCGCTGCGCGCCATGCACCTTGGCCCTTTGAGTTCTGCACGCAAACGGACTGCGTGCGTGCGTACATGCGCGCATGCATGTATACACGCGCACGTGCACGCACGTTCCGTATAAATGTCTAGGTGTATACAATATACTTACATTGTTGTATGTGTGTATACAGCGTACCTGTGCACATATAGATTTATGTAAGGGTAAGTATGAACATGCATATGCAACTCGTACGTGCTTTGTCGGTGCACGCCCATCTGTACATAAATATATATATATATATATATATATATATATATTCAGAAAAAGAATAAATCATATAACTATGGCTTCGCATACACATGCGTATCTCAGGCGGTAATGGCCTGACCAGTTGCTCAGGACATCTCGCAAATGAAAGGTGCGAGGGTCTCAAGCATGAATGGCTAGATTACCATGGGACAATGCATCGCCGAGGTCAGTGCGCGAGGATGTCTCAAGCGAAAATGGCCTGAACACTTCCGCTCAAGACATAATTACCGGAACTCTGAGTTACGAGGATGTCTTGGGCACTTCCGGGGGCCTCCCATGGCCCTTTTGGGTCTGTGCTGGGAGCCCTTGGGGGGCCTCTTGGTTCCATTATGGGCTGTCTTGGGGCTCTCGTGGGCGATCGTGGGGCCGGGCTCGGCCGTCTTGAAGCTTTCTTGGGGGCCTTTTGGGGCGTCTGGAGGCGATCTCGGGGGCTTGAAAACCGTCTTGAAAGCTGATGAAATCCGAAAGGCGAATATGCTAAAATTGTAAGTTTTACGAAGGGAATTGGACGATTTTTGTGCTTTGAAGGCCCCTTGGAAAGCTTTTTGGGGTGCCTTGGGGGTC
>CAUYUJ010017129.1:157500-175472 GCA_963575745.1 Prorocentrum cordatum | reverse complement strand
AACAACAACAACAACAACAACAACAACAACAACAACAACAACAACAACAACAATTACTAGCACGTGGGGACACTCCGTTCTCACCAGTGCCAGGGTTTTCATAGGAGGCGGGCAATACCCCCACTTTGTGGGGGGGCCGGTTCAAGCTCTACCAAATTTCCAAACGACTCTGCGCCACCACCCACCCCCAGCTTCCCGCCCTATGACGTTCGGACACTTCACTTCGTGGCATGCGGACGACCGTGGCTACTATTCAGGGCCCCGCGGCCGACGACGACGGCGTGCGCCCGCGAAGAAAAAACGAATGTGTCCCGCATGGTATTATTTGACAGGGATGATGGCCCTGGCAGGTGCGCAACCGTTGTTGCAGAAGTTCGAAAAAGTTGCTCGCAAAGCCCGTTTGACAGAAATGTTTAAAAAGTGTTGGGTTTCCTACGAATCCGCAAGAGCGCGCGGGATGAAATGTTGACACTTTTTTTTTTGAAAAACCATTGGTGTTTTGATGTTTTTATGTTAAAATCGCTACGAACACTAAGGTTTTGGAAGGATTTCGTCTTGCGCGCGCGAATGTCCACTTTACCTTATGTTTTGCAAGGGATTCTTGAAGTTTGGTTATGTTAGAACAGGAAATGTCCACTTTAGCTTATTTTTTGCAAGGGAAAGCGGGGGACAACAAAACAACCGGATCTGGTATCCCCCGTTTTGCCTGAGACTTCCTCACGAAAATGATGAAAACGTGGCTGCGGCCTAGGCGCGGCGAGGGGGCCGCGCACCAGGGGCCCCAACAATAATTATTCTTTAGAAGTAATAATGTTCAACAACAACAACAACAACAACAACAACAACAACAACAACAACAACAACAACAACAACAACAACAAAAACACCAACAACAAATCGTCGCCGGACCCTGTTTGTTGCTACTCTTGAAGTCTCCTCCTGTGGAGAGACATGCCCGATGTAAGCACAGCGTCCCAGGGGTACGGCCCTGCACGGGGCCAGGAGGCGGCGCCGAGGTATGGGTACGTAGCTGGGCGCGGCGTCGGCGCGCGCAACACTGCTTGACACCGCGCAGATCGTTCAACCCTGGATCCATCGCGGCCCCGATCGTTCAAGGCTGAATTCCGTCGGGCCCACTGGCGTCTCAGCGTCCTTCGGTGCCTCCGCGTCGCAGAATTCAAACTGGAGCGCGTCGCCGGCGTCGCCCGCGCGCCAACGCCGCACGAGCCTGCCGCACCCTTGCCTCCTCCGAGATCAGTGGTGGCGACGAGGGCCTCGCAGGAGGCCCGAGAAGGGAAGAGCAGGCGAAGGCCTCCCCTGAGATCAGCAACGGTTCGCTGTGCGTGCCCATGCGTGGGACACGTACGGCTAGGTCGGGCGTGTCCCCCCACAGGGGGATCTTGGACGAAAAATAACCATAAAGAATACCCCCATAATGCTCCCAAAAGTATCAAAAATGATCCAAAAACATAATCCCCAGGCTATTGCTTCACTATTTTTAACTATTCCCCCTGTACGAGGGACAGGCCCGACTCAAACGCACGGAGCAGAGGCCACAACGTCGGAGGCCTGGGGCCCGCGGCGAACAGCCGCGCCGCCGCTCCTCGACGGGCCGCCGCCGCCGCCGCACCGCGGCGGCGCCGGCCGCGACGCCGCCGGGCCGCGCCACGGCGGCGCGGCGCGGCGGCGACGCGGCGCCGCGCGGGGCGCCGCGCGGGGCGCCGCGCTCACGCCGCGGCGGCCGCCGTCGGCTGCACGAAGAGCGGCAGCGGCGCGCGGACGTCGCCGGGCCCCAGGAGGGGCTGCGGGGCCTGGCGCTGCGCCGGGAGGGGGGGGGGGCTGCAGAGGCCTCCCCTGGGGAGAAGGAGGGCGGCGCAGACACTCAGAAGCTCGCGCAGACGTCGCGGATCGGCGCTGGACCCCCCCCCCACCTGGCGCACGGAGCGCGCGCCAGGCGCGGCGCCAGGGTCCCAGCGCAGATCCAAGAAGGCCGCGCGCGGAGCTCCGAAAGCGTATACGAATGCTGCCTTTGTTCCCTCGGCTCCGAAAGCGTATACGAATGCTGCCTTCGTTCCCTCGGGGACGTTTCCGCGGGTTGCCAGAGGTATCCAGAGGAGGGGGGCGCGAGGGAGAGGGGAAAAGGGGCGGAGCGGGTAGGCGTGGACAGAAGCGAGGGCGCGACTGGGTCGGAGAGCGAGGCGAGCCAAGGGGGCAGCTGCTGTCCTCGTCCTCGTCTTCCTCGTATAACCAGGAAGGCTTGGACCTGCCCGAAATGGAAAAGCCGAGTGAAGGTGGGCAGAAGCCACTGTGCTGCGGCACTTCCCCGCCTCCACGTTGCTACCGCTCTGGGAGCCTGAACCTGTGGTTGCTCGTCGGGGCTGGTGATGCAGACTGGCCCACTGTACGGGCATAGAGACCCTCCCTCTTTCCTCCTCCACCCGCGCCTGCATGGAGGCAAGCGCGGGCTTGGACGGCACAAACAGACAAACAGACGGACAGACACACAGACAGTCCCGCAGAAGACACCTACGTGGGTGCAGCGGGCGGGCGCTGGGGCGCCGATGTTGGTCGCTCAGAACCCGGAGTCGGGACTTTGGGGCAGCCAGGGTCCGAAGGACGAGATCGAGCGTCGGAGCCGGAGTCGAAGAGAACGAACGGGTTGGGGCCGGAGGCGGAAAAACAACACGGGTACATCGGAGCCGGAATCGGAAAGATACGAGCTGGCGTTGGTGAGGTCGGAGCCGGAGTCGGAGAGATGGGAGGTATGAGCTGGCGTGGGAGTCGGGAGTCGGGGGCGCAGGCTCTCGGGTCGGCGAAGGGGAAATTTGAGTCGCAGGGCGAATTTCGACGGATGGACGGCGCGCACATTTGGGCGAATTGCGGCGGCAGGCGCGGGATGCACGCGGCCGAACTGGGCACGGCAGGCGGAGGGCAGAGGAGGGCCGCGCGGCGCGGAGGGGGGGGGGAGCACGCTCGGAACATGAGGTCCTGGCACGTGTGCGTGCCAGAGCACGGGCGTGCACAGTAGGAGGACGTGGAAAACTCGGAGGGCTGGGTTATTTCCCTTCTCCGCAGCACCCACCCTCCCTGTCCTCGTCCTCCTCCTCTCCCTCCCACAGCCCCTCGGGAACGCGAGTTGTCGCCATCTCTCGGTCCTGCGAACTGTAGCCAGCAGGTGTGGAAGACAACTTGTCTCCCACACCTGCTGGCTACAGTTCGACGAAGGGCAACGGCGACGGGCGACACGAGAAGGGAGTGGAAGGGAGGGGAGGAGAGGGAGAGGGAGCTTTTTTTAAGTTGAATGGAAGGAGGGGTAGGAAATATCCTTTGACTTTTTGGCGGGGGGTCCAGGCCCATTGCAAGACCCCCAGAGACAATCTCCAGAAGGCACGCATTCTCCTGCACCGTCCATGCCCTCCTGTGCCGTGGCAGGGACCTTGCGCCTCCAGCCGCCGGCTCTTCTTCGGCCGATGCGCCGTGCAAGCACGGCGCTACTGACCTGACCTGAGCGCAGCATCCACCACTTCTGAAGGTGCCCTGGGACACACAAGTAAACAGACACAAAATGACAGGATGCCCCACAGTTCACCATGTTTGTTCTGGGTTTTCGTCTTCCCCCCACCTCCCATGTTTTCCTATAGTTTCCCATATTTTCTGGGGAAACGACGATGAATTGTGTCTGTGTGTGTTTTTGTGCCCTCCTGAACTTCCGCGGGTTGGGTTGGGGTGGTTTGGTGGCTGGTGAACTTCCGCCGCCGCGCGCGCGCCCGCCCCGCCAGCGCCGCCGCCCTCGGTCGGCCAGAGCGCCCACGCCGCCCAGGCCCGCAGCTGCCCAGGCCCACAGGCCACACGCCAGCCGCGGGGGTCTGTGCACAAGGGCCCGGCCGCCACTGCACGGACCTTGCAGACGTGCTGCAGCGGATCTCTGCGCGGAGTGCTGTCAGCGCAAGATCCCGAGACGGCGAGCGCACAGCGAAATGAGCTCCACGTGGATGTTGTTGCAGTCTTCATTCCTGGCCACAAAATAGAAGCCTCCTAGATGAGGTCCGAGTAGATGGGGTCGGAGGATCGCGCCGCATCGCCAATGCATCGCCATTGCATCAGCGATGCATCGGCGATGCATCGCCGACGTCGGCGACGCATCGGCGACGTCGGCGTGGAGAAATTCGGGCTCTGCATCGAGCCGCATCGTCGATGCATCGGCGATGCGGCGCGATCCTCCGACCCCATCTACTCCGACCCCATCTAGGAGGCCTAGAAAAAAAGCGCACGAAAGTCACGCCCCATACTCCGGGCAAGCCAGGCCCACCCCATTCGATGCCGACGTCGCGCAGGGCCCCCGACAGGCCGAGGCTGCCCCTGGGGCCTTGGCGGCGGCCCCCCTTGGAGCGCCTGGAGGCGGGGCTAGAGGCCGAAGCTGTCCCCGGCCTTCGCCACCGATGCCGGGCTGAGGCCGCGTGGGCGACGCGCCCTGCGTGAAGAGATGCTGGCTGCGCCGGCTGCACAATCGGACGTGGCCCCTCCACCAGTGAAACGAGCTCCGCCCTGCGACGTCGGCACCACGACCGACCGCGGGCCGGCGCGCGCGCCCGGCAGCGGCCTCCTCCGCCGCGGCCCACGGGCCTGGATCCAGGGGCCACGAACCAAGGGTCGGGGATGCCACGACACTGGACACCCCAACGGCCCTGTCCTTCAATTCTAAGCATGTTTTAACCATGTCTTTACATGTTTCGAACATGTTTGACACGATTTAGACATCTTGAAGTTCTTTGGCAACATGCTTCCTCTCCATTGATCGTCCTTCACAAGCCAAGGGCGGCCCCAAACGAGGAGGCGCCCGGCCAGGCGCTGCGACACGCCGCGGGCTGGAGAGAAAAGCGGCCGGGCCCCGAGAGGGGAGGCCGCCCCGGGCGGTGGGCACCGGGGCAGGTTCTCGCCTGCGGGGGCGAGGCGTGCCATCCAGACCCTGTCGCGTTTGTCCCCTTGTCCCCGCGTGCGCACTGCAGGGATCTGTGGAGCACAGGGCGGGGGAGCGAAAGAGGGAGGTTGGAGGGAGGGAGGGAGAGAGAGAGAGAGGGAGGGAGGGAGGGAGGGAGGGGGAGGGCGGGAGGGAGGGAGGAGGGAGGGAGGGAGGAAGGAGGAGGGAGGAGGGAGGAGGCAGGATGCAGGGAGGCAGGGCAGGAAGGAGCGGGGAGGAGCGTGGGGGAGAGCAGGGAGGAGGTCGAGCAAGGAGGCCCTGACATGACCCCATTCAGGTTCCATGGGGTGTTCTAACGTCTGATGCATGTTGTGAGGGGCCTGGAGGCTTTCACAGGGAGGGGGCGGAAGATGCGGCGATAGAGATTGGAGAGGGGAGGAAGGGGGAAGAGGAGGATGGAAGAAAGGAGGGAGCTGAGGGGGAGAGGAAGAGGAAGGGAGGAGGGATGAAGAGGGGACGGGGAAAGAAAGGAGGCAAGCAGAAGAGGCAGGACAGAAGGAAGAAGACAGGTGGAACGGAGAAAGGAGGGAGGAACGACAGGTATTCGAGAGGTGCAGGAAGAGAACGAAGAAAGAGGCAGGAGGAGGAGGAGGAGGAGGAGGAGGAGGAGGGAGAGGATGAGGGGGAGTCCCCTGGAAGGTGAGGGGAAATGGGGAGGAGAACGAGGGGGAAGGGAGGGAAGGGAGCGAGGGAGGCGGAGCGAGCAAAAGAAGATCGAGGGAGTGGATGTGCCTGGCTTTTCGCGGGGGGGGCCTCCTGCACGGCCTTCGTCGCACCGGCTGGGTAACATTCTTGGTCAGAACGCGCTTCAAGGTAGGCATGGGGCGGCTCGGGTTAGGACTCGACCGCGACCAGTAGGAGGAGGAGGAGGAGGAGTAGGAGGAGGAGGAGGAGGAAGAAGGAGGAGGGAGAGGAGAAAGAGGAGGAGGAGGAGGAAGGAGAAGAGGAGGAAAAGGAGGAAAAGGAAGAAGAGGAGGAAGAATAATCAACCGTGATCCAGTCAGCCGTGTGCATGACGCCTGACTGGAACGACGAAATGGAGCCAGCACCAGCCCCCAGGCCTTTCCCTGGGCGACGAGGGCTGCCTCAAAACTCCGAGCTCTCGATTCGTGGTCGGGCGGCAACCGTCGAATCGCCCCCAGGGCACCTCCTCCTCCTCCTCGTCCTCCTCCTCCTCCTCATCCTCCTCCTCCTCGTCCTCCTCCCCCTCCTTCGCCTTCGCCTCCTCATTCTCCTCCTCCTCCTCCTCCTCCTCCTCCTCCTCCAGACCTGTCCACCGGTCGCTGGCGTACCTAACGCAGCGACGGCAGAAGTGTACTGCTCTTGGAAGGCGCACGGTGCGATGGCTCAAGGCATTGGCAAGTTCGAGTCTACCTCCGTCCCCGTCCAGAGCGGCCCCGAGGGACAGAGGGCCAGATGGTGACTGTAGGGGCCCCGCGGATGGCCATGGCCGAGAACCCCACGTGGGCCGAAAACTCGAACACATCCGACACGAGCTTGTATCGCTGGACGTACGCTTCACGGTGCCGCTGTGCCTGTTCATGCAACGAGAGGAGGAGAAAGATGTATCTGCGGGACGCACAGGGACATACTAGTACTATATGTCCTCCTTGGATGCGCACGTCCGACACGAACATAGTTATAATATACCCATATTGTAGTAGATCGTTTCCCGAGCGGTGTGACCGGAAAGCGCCCGCCACGGCACATATGCTATAAGAGTTCTCGGTGCGCGCGTCGCCCCTCACATAGAATTAGTGTGTTGGGGTGACGCCGAATCTGGAAGACTGTGGACGGGGTCGAAAAGATTTCGGATAGCTTTGCAGTGATCCGCAGGGCGGGGGAGGGGGGGGGAGGCTTCCCGAGAGACGCCCAGAAGGTTCCCACATGCTCCTAGGGGAGCAGGAGGAGGAGGAGGAGGAAGAAGAAGAAGAAGAGTGGGAGAGGGTGACAGGGGAGGGCGAGGAGAGGGCTTGTCGGCGGAGAGCGAGGGGGGGAAATAAGAAGAAGAAGGCCTTCTCAGAAGGCGGCGGGACTTCTCAGGAGCACTCGGCGCCTTCTGAGAAGTTTCCTGCGTCTTCGGGAAAGGCTTAGAAAACTTCTCAAAGGTTGGGGGACTTCCGAGCCTTCTGGGAAGGCCCGCCCCCTCTCACTTCCCCACCAGGCTCGCCGCCGAGCTTGGAAGGGGAGGAGCAAGAGGAGGATGCGTCAGCTGCATGTGCACTACCAGCGTCATCAGTACCTGCTGCCCTGAAGAACTTACCCCGCTCCGCACGAAGAAGAAGATGGCAGAGAAGCGGGCAACAGAAGCATTGGCAACAGGCCAGTCTCCTTGACGGCAGGGATCTTCTTCTCTGGTATACCTGCGAGGACGGGTTTGCGCCAGGTCGGCAAATGATTTGTCGCATCGTCTCGAGGGGAGAAGGATAAGAAGGCAGGATAATGGGGGAGGAGGGAGGAGGGAGGGTGAAGCATGGACGCGGAGGGGAATGACGGATAAGGAGCCAAAGGTTAGCAGGGAGGAGAGGGAGGAGCGAGGACAAGGACGAGGAGGAGAAGCGAGGACGGAGTGAGGGAGGCGGGAGGATCTCAACGACAACAAGGTGAGAAGACCAGTACGTTTCATAAGCAGCGCGACGACATCGCCGACGGCCGACCGATCCAAACAGTCCTGCCTGCGAGGTCTTAAGAATACCTCCTCTTTCCACTTCACCTCGTCGTCATCCAGTTCCCTGGCTCGATTGCATCCTCCCTGGCGGATCAGCTCTTCCAGACCACCCCCTCGCCCTCCCCTACAATAGGGTGGTCCCGCCATGGAGGTCTGTACTCTCAGTCGCAAAACGTCGGAGCCTCCAACATGGCACAAAACAGCCTCCGAGTGGCCCGAGATAGCCCAAGATACCCTGCAAGCTGGCGCCAGATGACCCAAGATGGCTTGCAGTGTACCTTCAAAAGTGCCCTCCAAAACAGCCCAAAGATGGCTCGAGATGGCCACGAAGCCTCAAGGGAGCTTCCGCAATACCAAGACCAGGCTGAACGAATATGGTGAAACCATATACGTTTCGCTTCCGATGGGCCTCTGAGGTACCAAGATGGCCCAGCGATGGCCCAGCGATGGCCCAACATGCACCCAAGAGGGGCCCGAGAGGGCCCAACATGCAACCCATGAGAATCTCAAGAGAGCCACCGTAAGTGGCTGCCCTGGATCTCAAGAAGCGGCACGTACTCGAGCCCTCCATGTGTGTCGATTGCTTCCAGGCTGGCCCGACGATGGCAAGAAAGGCTCCAAGAGGAGCCCAGAAATGGGCACGAGAGGCCCCAGAGGGCTTGCACAAGGGGGCCCAGGAGAGCCGAAATGTTGATCCATGAAGCATCAAAGAGGCTCGCGGCTGCCCCCAGATGAATCAGTGCCGGACCTGCTCCGACGAGATCACAGCTTCGATATGATGGGCGTCCCTCCTCGTCTCACTAATGCGCAGCCCCTCCCCTTCTCGTGACAGCTCGCCTGGGACACGCTTCTGGATGGGCGGGCGGGGGATACACGAAGCGCCCAGAACTCCCAGAGGACTCTCACGGCTCCCCCATGGGATCCGAAGCTGATCCTCCGCTGGGCGCGAGAAGTTGCAAGGGAGGCGGCAGCAGAGCGGGAGATCAAGGGCTCCCAGTTTCGCGCTTCGCGCTGCGCGAAGCGCGAAGTGCGAATGACTTCGCGCTATCGCGCCGCCTCCCAAGGGAGAAAAGAAGGATGAGGAGGAATCGGAGCCGAACCGCGAATCGCGAAGCGCGAATAACTTCGCGCCCTCGACGGCGCCCTTGGCGATGGGGCGAGGATCAGAATGACGACTGGGGTAAGTACAGTCGGCCCGTATCGTAAGAATGCGCGATAAGGATGCAGGGGCCTGAGACGCCCATGTCGGAGCTTCTCGAGCGGGGCGCGGCCGACGAGAGTGACCAAGGATGGACCGAGGAGACAAGGATGCAAGGGTACATTTGGGAAGGTCGCCCATCCTTACTATGCGGGTTGACTGTAGGGACCAATTATGCAGCGTCGTCATCCCCATTCCCCCTCTGCCTTCCCCGATTCCTCCTTACTCTGACGCTGGCTTGCTCCCAACGGTGGGCCAGAGCTCCTCAGGGTGCGGCGTCATCACGGCGCGCGAAGAGAGAGAGAGAGAGAGAGAGAGAACATATGACGATGCGCGTCAGCGTTGCCACTCCGACCGCACTCTCGCAGCAGGAGCTGATGAAGATGGTGTCCGACCCGTGGCAGCAACAAGAGGAGGGGGAAGCTACAGGCCTCCGAGATGGAGTCGTCGGAGTAGATGGGGTCGAAGGATCGCGCCGCATCGGAGACGCCGACGACGCATCCGCGACGTTGGTGGGGGGAAATCGGGTTCCACGTCGAGCCGCATCGTCGATGCATCGGCGATGCGGCGCGATCAAACGACCTCATCTGCTCGGACCCCATCTGGGAGCAGGGCTGAACCTAAACGGTGCTGTTCGTGTTCGCTTTGTGTTCGTGTTCCCTCGTTTTGCCCTCGATTCGCCCTTACCGCCAGACGAAATCGAAAAGAAAACGACCCATGAGATCGCCAAAACGCCGTTCATCAAGGGGCCCAAGGACACACAAATAAATACACACAAATAAAATGATTCCCCATATTTTCCTATATTTTCTGGGTTTTTGTCTTCCCGCCCAATTCCCATATTTTCCAATATTTTCTGGGGAATCGAGGATTAATTGCGTCTGTGTGTTTTTTTCCCTCCTGAGAGGAGGAATAGGATAAACACGACAATGGGAACCATGGAGGAGGAGGAGGAGGAGGAGTCTCCCTGGCTGGAGCCAGCAGGTCACAGGCACCGGCCGCCGGGGCCCAGGGCCGGTGATCCCGAACCCTGCCCTGGCTGGACCAGGGGCTTGCCATCGCTCGGACGTCCGTTTCCCTGCAGGGCAGTTTTTAGCACATAGGAATTTTTGATTAAAAAGATATGATGTTTAATACATGATTAATTCATGCATAACTTGATGCATAAACTCCTCGTTGTTTTTAAAAATACATCCCTGCATGTTTAATACATGATCCGCACGCGGAGCATGTATTAAAAACAGCACTGTGTGCATGTTTCGACGTCGTGCGCTCCTCGATTCGCAACATGACCCACGTTGCTCCTCGATGGTCCACGCCGGGGGCAATCAATGCACACGTCCGAGCGATGCCCAGGGGGGGGATGTCAACCGATCCGATTCCCAGGAATTACCTGTCCAAGGTTGGTGCAGATGGATAGCTTGACGAACCAACAGCACACACATCCATGCCCAAAAGGGTGTCGGAGAGGGCTATGGGTGCGTCTTGTCGGATGGAGGTCCCCGCTCGAACGGGAGCGTTCCCCAGGGTCCGACAACCCGCACCCATACCCATAGCCAGTCCTCCTCCCAACGACCTCCCTGTGGGTATGGGTGTGCGTTGTTCGTTCGTCACAGCTGGCGTCCCCAGGTGGAGGGCACCGAGATCGACGCCGCCGTGCATGGAGCGTGTGGCTCTGTGCATGCTGAGCTGGCCGTCCGCCTCGCTGATGACGCTCGTGGAGTGTGTGTTCCTCTCGGCGCACAGGTGGAAACGCAAGAGAAGGACGAGGGGAGGGAGGCAACCAAACAACCGTACCACTCAAACCTTCTGTTGGCAGATGGCAAGGCATGCCAAGCAATTGATTGAAATGGAGTGGACCTTGCAGTCGTGGAGGGAGACGGGAGGAACGGAATCGGACGCAAACGCATGTCGGTGAACCAGATGCGATTCAAACAGAGACGGGGACATAACATATGGAATGCAACCGAATCACGTGGAACCACCTGGCGTTGCATGGTTGCAACATGTCACTGGCACGAATCCAAACGAGTGCAGCATGGAACGAGCTGGGTATATACATGTTGCATCATATGGAATGGGATGGGGCCTGAAAGGGCACTGCATGGAGTGGCAACTCCTCTGAGACAGGCGGCATGGCGCACAACTAAAAACGAGGCTACGCTGAACACTCAACTGAACGCCAGCATTGCTTTGTCGGCTGCTGGACGGCGTCGGGGCGATGACTACGGCGACAGAGGCGGTGGATCGACATTTCGCGGGTCGCCAGGGAGGGAACATTGGCACAGGAGGGAGGCGGAGGAGAATGAGGACAGAGGAGGGAAAAAAGGTAAAGGCGCCTAGGGTTAGGTCGGGCATGTCCCCCTACAGGCGGATTTTGCGCGAAGGTGACAAATAACGTCAACAAATATTCAAAACTAGTTGAAACGCATCGTCTCCATAGTATGTTTGATGATATGGCATGCTCCTCCTGTAGAGGGGCACACCCGACTTCAGCTTAGGGAGTGGTCCCTCAATGGCGGCAGCGGCGCCCACCGATGGGTGAGCTGCACCCCTGCGGGGTTGCATTGCAGCGTACGCAGGGCCACCGATGTGTACTGCAATAACACCCGCGACCTGCCCGGGGGCGCCCTCCTCCTCCTCCTGGCCCGCGGGCCACCAGAGGAGGCGGGGTGACGGGGAAGCAGGCAGGGGGCGGACGACGGAACAGGGATGGGGTCCTCCTCCTCCTCCTCCTCCTCCTCCTCCAACTTCTCCTCCTCCTCCTCCTCCTCCTGCTCCTCCTCCTCCTCCTCCAACTTCTCCTCCTCCTCCTCCTCGTCCTCCTCCTCCTCCTCCTCATCCTCCTCCTCCTCCTCCTCCTCCTCCTCCCTGGCGATGCCTGCCTCGAGGCCCAGTGTGGCCTTCAAGGGGCCCTCTGTCGCAAGGGAACAGAAAAGCCCCTGCGGGTACGCCGAAGGTCCCCGCAAGAGGAGGAGGAGGAGGAGGAGGAGGAGGAGGGGGAGGAGGGGGAGGAGGAGGAGGAGGAGGAGGAGGAGGAGGCGAAAGAGGAGGAGGAGGAGGAGGAGGAGGAGGGGGAGGAGGAGAAGGCGAAAGAGGAGGAGGAGCAGGAGGTGCAGGCGAAAGAGGACGAGGAGGAGGAGGGGGAGGAGGGGGAGGAGGCGAAAGAGGAAGCGGAGGAGGCGGAGGTGGGCAGCGGAGCGGGAAGGCGAGAAGGCGGACGGAGGAGGCGTGTCTGGAGGCAGAGGAGCAGGCAGGGGAAGCGGCGGGAATTCTGGGGGTTCGGGGCATCAATCTCGAGCGCGAAAGATACCCGTACCCTTACCCAGACGGGGTGGCAAGGGGCCCTCGGGGCATCACCCCCCCTGGGTCCGGGTCGGCTCCCGAAACCACCATACATACCCGTACCTAGACGGGGTGACCCAACCACCACCCCAGCTAGGTCCGGGTATGCATGGTTGTTTCGGGCACCGACCCGTACCCAGACGAGGTGGCGGCAAGGCCGAAAACGCTCTAGCGGGCGGCCCTTTTCACCCCAGCTGACCCCGGGTCCGGGTATGTTTTGGGCTAGTGAATCAAAGACGACGGGGGCCATGGCTATGAGAAAGGATCCAAGCCCGACGAGTTAAACGGCCAACCCGGGAGGCTCGCCGAAGAGGAGTGGGAGGCGGCTGAGGCGGAAACGAGGTCGAAGGCGGAGGACGCGAGGACTGACGGACATGGGGGATACAGTCGGGGCGTTGACCTAAGGAACCCTAAACAAGGAACGAGGCCCCTTTTCCATATAAATTGAACTTTGAGTTCCCATGGAAAACCTCAGGAAAACCCGAGGCAAACTGTGAAACAATCAAAGAACACCGAGCCCCTCCCCAACGAAAAGGGTTCCTTAGTCAAGCCGCTCACTGTAGAGGTGAAGCCTGGACGCGTGCACGGGATCGGATCAGTTCGGGCCCGCTGGCGGCAGTGAACCGCACAGAATCTGCCAACACAGTGGACAAACACTGGGTAGTCGAAGCCAATCTGGCGCCAATCTGGCAGGCCCAATCTGGCAAACGGGGGCAATCTGGCGAGGGAGCCAACGCGAATCCAGTCTGGCGAATAACCCAAATCCTCCAATCTGGCCAGGCCAGATTGGCCCTTGGGGCCCAATCCAATCTGCCAGTCTGGCCTTCGACTACCCAGAAACAGGATGAGGCGGTTGAGGTGAGAGGGGCATTGCCAATCATAGCATCCTCAAGGTCGGGATCTCCATGGTGTACGCGTCACCTGTCGGAGGAGGGGGAGCAAGCAGGGGAGGTGGGTGAAGAGAAGACGTACAGCGATTTCAGGCGGAGGACCAGAGGTAAGCAGCCGCCCAAAGGGAAGCGATATCACATTCGAATCGGAGGCTGCGACTGCGTGAAACCAGCAGATTTCCATGCCGCTACTCCCCAGACCTCTCCCACGAAGCGATCTGAAGCAAACCTAGCCGTGGAGACGAGGGACCCCCTGGAGGCCCAAGAACGCGAAAAGGGTCCCTGAGGTCCGACGTAGCCAAAAAATGCAACATCGTAAAAAATCACGCCCCAAACCCTAGACCCCACCTTTCTGTCATTTTCCGAGCCGGATCGATCTGTGAGGGAACCGAATATTGGGAGGTATCATTCGGGAGCGGCCAAGAGGGGGGTGTCCAAGAGGGGGGGGTGCAAATCATGACCGGCGGCATGTGCGCGGCCCAGCGGGGGGGCCTGGGACGTAAGAAAATAAGAAGAGGCGCCATGAAATATGAGGAAATATCATGCCCCCCGCCATGATATCCACCCCGCCCTAGTCATCACCCCCCTCTTTGCCGCCCCCGAATCATGGCCCTGGCCATGAGATCCAGTCCCCCCTAGTCATCACCCCCCGTTTGGCCGCGCCCCGGAAAACCCTGCCAATCTTGGTGTTGCACGGGGGGCCAGAGGCCAGGGCTCGTTTTCGAGCACCGCCTTTCTGCAGCGCGTCTCGTCTGCAGAAGACGACGGCGCACGAGAACACCCCTGTGCACGCTCTCAAACGCACCCCGCGCCGACTTCACGCGGGGGCAACGCCGACATTGTAGAAGGGCCATTAGGCTCATCCTGCGGCCTGCACAGTCTCGTGCGAGAGCCCTATGTTTAACGGGAGCTGCCCGCCAGCCGTCAGCTGTTGGACACTGTTGAAGCGAGTACGCGCACCATGCCTCCATCGCGCGACTGTTGGGAACGTCTGCGACAAACGCAAGCGGCGAGCAAGCGATGGCCAAACCTCTTGAACGATATAATCGGGGTAGCTGCTGGGCACGTGTAAAAGCGAATATGCGCTTCACTGTGGCAAAAAAAACGAATATTGGCAACGGCCAAACCCCCATCCGTGTACCAAATGGAAACGCTATAAAAAAGACATCGCACCCATCCGTGTAGCTGGTGAGGGTTTATTCAAACGAACGTACGTCGGAAGCCTCTTCATACTCGACCTTCTCCAGTTCCTGCGCCGACTCCTGATTATCAGCATTCTCCTCCAGCACACGTCGCAGACCAGATTACGACCGATTAGCTCGGATGCTGCGTCCCCGTTGATGAAGACGCTTAGGTGCGCCGACTGGCATGCAAGCTGTTCTTGGGTTCAACGCATGTCGAAGGCTCATACCGCTGATGCAACGCGAAGCATGACGATATGATGCTGGCTCTAGGGATTGTACTACGGACCCACCCACCAATACGATGCCAACGACAGCATGAAGACAGCATGCGAGTGTAATATAAACAGCCAGGCGAAGCGTGGTCAGTCTCCTAACAGAAGATGTGCACACTCACACATTCACATGCTTTCGCTCTGACAACTACTACACACACCAGAAAAAGTGAGGCTAGAGGAGCGGTCGCCTTCTGGACATCGAGGCAACTTGAAGCTACCCACCACAGACTTGTCATACTGGCATCCGTTCTGAAGCAGGTACCGTGCGACTATGATGGCCTGACGCTGCAAGCAACCATAGCGTATGTTGAAACATGACCGCGAAGATAAAGCACCAAGCCAGATCTGCAAAAGCAGCTTGTCAATGGAACGGCTAACCACTATGGCAGACTCTGGGGTTATGCGCAACGAATCGGTCAGACCATACATCGAGCCCAGCCACGCTCCGCGACACTCGTGTGCGCACCGTGCCGCAACACTGACTTTGCAAAGCAGCGCGCGCGCGAAAAGACGCCCGCGCTTCGGGACGCTCATGCGCAAACCGCCCGAACGACATGTACCGCAAACTCGACTTCGCGAAACAAAGCGGGCGAGCACTCACAAGAAATACTCGTACGGTCTCACTGACAACAACGCGCTCGCCGCGCGCAAACACAGGCCGTGCACTAGTACCGCTACACCGCTTGCACGGAGGGGGAAACCGTCGAAGAGAGGGGGGGCGGCGGAGGAGGAGCTGGGAAAGGCAGACGGGGGAAGGGGGGAGAGGGGGCGGGCAAAGGGGCGGGAGGGGAGAGACGCGGAGGGGCAAGGGGATAGGAGGGGAGAGCGGGGGACGGGGAAGATGAGTGCCTCTCAAGGAGGCAGTGGCGGAAGAGGAACGGGGAGAAGGGGCTGGAATTCGAGACGGGAGAGAAAGGACAATGAGGAGAGGAGGCGGAGGAGGAGGGGGAGGACAAATGCAAACCCAAGATTCACGAACGCTGGTGGGATAAACCCTCCCTCCAAGCCACCTCTTCGCAGGCCCCTTAAGGATTAATTTCCGCTGAAGGCAGTGCCCCGTTGGGAGACAACCGTTTGAAGATCCCAACGTGCGCCAAAACACCATTCTGTGGACTCCAACGTCACGACTCAACATGCCTGTTGCGTCTTGACGATCCTGAATCGCGCATGAACACCATGCATGGGACTTCCCAGCAAATCAACGCAACTGCTGCGCTTTGACTGTTCAGAATCGTTCCAAAAGGCAGTTCCTGGTACGTTTGCCATGCGAGCGTGCGAAGTTCGTGCCAGCTATTGAAGCGAATGTGCGCGGCGCTAAAGCGAGAGCCACACTTTGAAAAGCAGTCAACCTCAATCCGTGGAACGGTGAAAAGAATGTGCGCAGCGCCAAGGCGACAGCCACATGGCGCTAAAGCAAGAGCTGCATGGCGAAAGCCGCCCGCCCTCAATCCGCGAAACCTTGCAAATTGTTCAGCCGAATGCGCGCGGCGCTGAAGCGAGAACCACGCTTTGAAACATAACTGCCCTCCATCCGCGAAACTGCTGCCAACTGTTAACCTTCGAGATCATAAATGGTGGGGCGGTCTCAAGCGAAACGCCCAATCCGCCTTTTCCCCCGGCATCGGGGTGCGACACTAAGGAAAAGAACAAACCCGAACCGAACCAAGAGCGCGTCCGAGAACGAACACACCTCAGGATGAGAAGCAGAGCCAGAGAGCCGCAGCGGCGGCAAAGAAAATCGGCCCAGCAGCCGACTTTCAGGTCCCCCCTTTCTGGTAAAAGAGAGAAGGGGTGTCTCGGACTGGGCGGATCCCGATAGAATTCCAGCACGCCCCTGCCCCCAAAGGCCTCCCACGAGGCCCCCTACCCACAGGCGCAACACCCGAGAGCCGGGGGGGCGGCGAAGGGGTCGCCGCGCCAGGGGCGCAGGCCTCAGAAGGCCCGCGCGCGGGGCAGCAGGAAGACGACCTCGAACGCGCACCCGTGGCCGGACACCAGCAGGTCCGCGAGCGAGGGCGAACGCGCCGTCACCTGCCCGGCGTCGCGCGCCAGGTGAGCGGCGCGCCCCGTTTCGGACGCCCGCCCTCCCGTCAGCTTCCGGAGCCTGGCGCGCAGGCCCGCCTGCTGCTCGAGCGACAGGAGGACGGCCTCATCGAGGAGTCCTTCTCGCTCAGGAGGTGCGGCTCTGAGCCGAGCGCAGGCTGGACAAGCATTACGTCCGCGAGCTGCGGCCCTCGCCCGACGGCGGCCCCGCGCACGGCCACGGCACGGCGCGCGAAGAGCCCGCCCCAGACCACGCACCCCGCACACCTCGCAGAAGACCGCAGGCCCCGCGCGCCGCGGGCGATAGCGGGCCATCTGCACGCAGCCGCCGCCCGGGGCCCACCGCGAGCCAGTCTCCTCCTCGAGGCCGCCAGGCCCCTCGAGGCAGGGCGCGGCGTCCGGGGCCTGCGCGGCGGCCTGGCCAGCCGCGAAGCCGGCCTGCGCCGCCGCGCCCTCGCGCAAGATCACCTCCTCGGCCCTGTGCGTCGTCAGCTCCGACGGCGCGAACTCCGAACTGAGGAACTGGGCCCAGGTGGGGCCGTCGAGCTTGGCCGTCGACCTGCGGCACCGTCGGCACGCCACGTGGCAGGAGCGAGGCCGCAACAGCGCGCGGCGCACGACCGCCACGGCCTGCGCCTCGGGCGGCCGCTTCGGCGCGACGAAGGCGGCAGGTGGCTCCCAGCGCTGGAGCCGCAGCGAGCGCATGGCCCAGCCGATGGAAGCCGCGACCTGCCTGTGGAACGCCACCTCCACCTTGTAGAAGCCCTCGTGGTTGGCGACAGCGTGTTCCAGCGCGCCCCGCTTGGCGAACCAGTCCACCCACGCGTTGCCCGCGCACAGAGCGGGGTGCAGGCCGCGCGGCGGGCGGCGACCTAGCTGCCGGTGCGCAGGCACCCACACCACCTGTGGGCGACGCGGCTGGGCCCTCAGCCGACGCCTGATGGTGGCGCGCGCCGTCTTCGCCTGCTCGAGGGCTGCGCTCCACTCGCGCGCCTCATCCCCCAGGGCCAGGAGGCCGGTCACCACGAAGTCCACCGTCGCGCCGAGCAGCCGCACCGCCTACAACAGCGCGCACCGCTCCGCCTTGCCGACCGCCTGCAGCGGCTCAGGCAGCGCGCCGAAGGCCGCCCGCACAGGAAGCCCCCGCGGCGAAAGCTGAACAATCGTCCAGCCACAACGGCGCAGCACGGGGAAGCGGCCAGACCCAAGCCGTCGGTGAAGACGACGCGGTCGCCAGCCCGCAGCGCGGCCTCGCTACAGTCGCCCCAGAACTCCGCGCCCGCAACGCCGCCGGCCAGCGGCACCCGCGGCGGCAGGCATGGGAGGCAGACCGAGAGCTCGAGGGCGCCCGAGCACGGCGCCCCGCCATCGGCCCGCAAGCCCGTGTCCCG
>CAUYUJ010017129.1:127500-152500 GCA_963575745.1 Prorocentrum cordatum | reverse complement strand
AATCTGGAGTACAACATGCCAGTCATTGCTAAATCTGGATCATGCGCGGCCACCCCGCGATCACTTCCCACTGGTATTTGACAAAGGCCGCGCGGGTGCTGGCATACTGCCAGCTGCGTGCAGGCACGCCAGACACCGTGATGCCTTCCCCGCCGCGATTGTGCACTGGCTTTCGGCAAGGATGGTGGGTTCTGACATGTTTCCCGATGTAAGATGGAGCCAAAACAAGGATAAACCCGGGTGAGGATACAACGGAAATCTCTGACATCCTGCGGCTCTGGAGGATGTCTCGGGCGCCGCGGCCTTCTCAGAGCGTTCCGGAACGCTCTAAGAGCGTTCTGGAACGCTCTGGAACGGATTGATCCTCGTCCTAGCCCCGTCCGACGATGTGTGCTGTCACGTGCGCGGGCGCACCTGGCACTCTCCGCGCGTGCCCCGAACGTGGCGCACCTGGCGCGGCTGGACCATGCGGCACACATGCCGCACGTGGAGCACGTGGCGCATCTGCCGCTCGAGGCGTGCTTGGCACGCTCGGGCCCCCGGGGCGCCTGGAGCACCTAGAGCGTCTGGTACGCGTGGCGCACCTCGCCCCATCGCGCACTTGGTTCCCAGACGCTGCCCGTCCATAGACGACCACTGAGCATGCTGAGGCCCAGGTGCTACTCATGAGTCGGGAGGGTTGGGAGGGCGGGTGGGGGTGAGCGAGACAGATTGCGGGATGGGAGGGTGCCTTGACCCCTCCCCCCACCCCTTCCCCCTGGTCCTAGCGGGGCGAGGCCCCAGGTCGTTAGAGCGTCCGAAATGGCCGTGGCGAGGAAGGCCGAAGAATGATTGCACCACGGGGGGTGACCCTGGTTGGACCCCCCCTTCTTCGACCGATCACCTCCAAGATGGTTTCGGCGAGGACGCCGCAGACCTTGGTTGTGAAGAGGTCTTGGCCACATGGTGGTCTCCAAAGGGGGGTGGGGGGGGCGCTAATTGGAACCTCTCCTTTCTTTGATCGAACACCTCCCAGATGGCCCCAAGATGGCACCCGAGGCCCCCAAGAGACCCCCGAGAGACTCTAAGAGGCCCCCCTAGAGGCACCCACGACGCTCCAACAGGCCTCGGCGACACCGCCAAAATCACTGATCAGACTAAGGTGTTGGCCACATGTCGGCCTCCTGGTGGGGGGGGGGGGGGGGGGGCTAATCCCACCAGCCCTCTAGGCGTAGGTGAAGTCACCCTGGCGACCCGTCCCCCATCATCCCTGCCAAAAAACATTACAAACCGCTGCCCGATGCACACCCCCACCATCCCTGCCAAAAAACAATACAAAGGACAGTTCGGGGCAAACTCTTGAGTCATGTTCGTGAGGCCCGCGAGCACTCTGTATAATTGTTGACAAGGACGGCGGGGGTGTCAGCATATCCCCTGCTGCGCGCAGGGCGACCATCCCTGACAAAAAAAACGCACCTCGCGGCGAAATCTGGATCATGCATGGCCACCCCGCGATCACTGCCAAATTGTTTTTGACAGGGACCGCGGGGGTGGTGGCGCGTGGCCTGCTGTGCGCAGGCCCCCCAGACGCAATGATAGGCATTGGTTTTCGACTAGGATGATGGGGTCCAATATGTTTCCCGATGTGTGTTGTCGCGTGCGCACGCGCACCTGACGCACTCTGCACGTGCCCCGAACGTGGCGCACCTGGCCCGGATTGAATGTGCTGCACACCTGGCACTCAAAGCACCTGGCGCATCTGGCGCACCAGGCGTGCCTGGCGCACTCGGGCCGAAGGGGTGCCTGGCGCGCGTGGCGCCCCTGGCACGCGTGGCGCACCTCGCCCAAGTGTCGCGCACCTGGGGTCGGTTTTGTTTCCCATGTGCTGCCCATCTAAAGGCGACCGCTGAACATGCTCAGGCTCGGGTGTTACCTATGTGTTGGGAGGGCGGGTGGGAGTAAATTAGACGGTTTGCGGGCGGGTGGGTAGCTTGACCCCCCCCCATTACCCCCCCTTGGACCTGGACGGAACGGTTCGCGGGTCGCTGGTGCGTCCAAGATGGCCCAAGATGGCTCCATGAGGGCCTCAGAGAGCTCAATGTGACCTCCAAGATTGCCCAAGATGCGCCAAGATGGCCCCCAAAATGCCCCAAGAGGCCCCAAGACCGCGTCAAGACGGCCCCGAGCGGCCACAGAGCCTCCCCAGAAGGCCGCCAAGAAGGTAAAAAACCTCAAAAAACCGTCGGAATATCAATGAAGTTTACCTTTTCGCCGTTTCGCTTCCGATGGCATTCCGAGGCCTCCAGACAGCTCCAAGAGGGCCCATGAAGGGCCCCAAGAGAAGCCCCAGAAAGCCCCCAAACAGCCCCAAGAGCGTTCCAAGAGCGCTCCAAGAGGAGCCCGAGAGGTGATTCGGGGGGCTCCCGAGGGGGGAGGTGAATTCAACCCCCCCTTCTTTGATCGATCTCCTCCAAGATGGCCCCAAGAGGCGCCCAAGAGGCCTCAAGAGGCCCCAAGATGGCCCCAGCATGGCTCCAAGATGAGATGGCCCCAAGAGGCCCCCAGGAGGCACCCAAGAGGACCCCAAGCGGCCCAAAGATGTCCCCCCAGGAGGCACCTAAGATGCCCAAGAGCCCTCCCAGCTTGGCCCCTCCCCCTTCTCCTCCTCCTCCTCCTCTCGTCCCCCCTCCCTCCTCCTCCTCCCTCCTCCTCTCCTCCTCCTCCCTCCTCCTCCTCCTCCTCCCTCCTCCTCCTCCTCCTCCTCCTCCTCCTCCTCCTCCTCCTCCTCACTCCTCCTCCTCACTCCTCCTCCTCCTCCGCCTCCTCCTCCTCCTCCTCCTCCTCTCCTCCCTCTCCTCCTCTCCTCCTCCTCCTCCTCATCCTTCCTCCTCCTCCTCCTCCTCCTCCTCCTCCTCCTCCTCCTCCTCCTTCCTCCTCCTCCTCCTCTCCTCCCTCCTCCTCCTCCTCCTCCTCCTCCTCCTCCTCCTCCTCCTCCTCCTCCTCCTCCTCCCTCCTCCTCCCCCCCCCCCTCCTCCTCATCCATCCTCCTCCTCCTCCTCCTCCTCCTCCTCCTCCTCTCCTCCTGCCTCCTCCTCCTCCTCCTCCTCCCTCCTCCCTCCTCCTCCTCCTCCTCCTCCTCCTCCTCCTCCTCCTCCTCCTCCTCCTCCTCCTCCTCCTCCTCCTCCTCCTCCTCCTCCTCCTCCTCCTCCTCCTCCTCTTCTCCTCCTCCTCCATCCTCCTCCTCCTCCTCTCGCAAATCCAGACTCTCCTCCCTCCTCCCCTCCTTCCTCCTCCTCTCCTCCTCCTCCTCCTCCTCCTCCTCCTCCTCCTCTCCTCCTCCTCCTCCTCCTCCTCCTGCCTCCCTCCTCCTCCTCCGCCTCCTCCTCCTCCTCCTCCTCCTCCTCCTCCTCCTCCTCCTCCTCCTCCTCCTCCTCCTCCTCCTCCTCCTGCTCCTCCCCGTCCTCCTCATCATCATCCTCAGCAGCACCGTCATCAGCAGCATCATCCGCATCACCATCATCCTCATCATCAACATCATAGTCACTCCTCCTCATCATCATCCTCCTCCTCCCCCTTCATCATCATCATCAACAACATCATCACAATCATCATCATCACCATCATCATCATCATCATCATCATCATCATCATCATCATCATCATCATCAGCAGCAGCATCATCATCATCATCATCATCACCAGCACCATCATCACCATAATCATCATCATCACCATCATCTGCATCATCATCATCAGTATCCTCCTCCTCCTCCTCCCCCTCCTCACCAGCATCATCCGATTAAGATTCCGGCTCCCCACTCCCTCATCCATCCAGCCCCCTCCGTCTCCTCCCCCCTGTTTCGCACGGTTTGACCGTCTACCTCGTTGATCCCGCACTTCGCTGATCACCTCAACTCGCCTGGACATCGCTTTCGGATGGGATGGCGGGAATACTTCTGATTGTGAATGACGCGGAAAGAGCCGCGCACCGTCAAGAAAGGCCAATCGAAGTGCAAGCCGCGCAAGTGCAAGACAGCGGAAAAAGAGACGGGCCACTACGCGGACAGCGCAAGCGGGACGAAGACAGAACGAAGCGAAAGAGGGAGAAACGGGACAAGACAGAACAAGAAACAAAACAAGACGAAGCGGGAGGGAGAGAGAGAGAGAGAGAGAAACGGACAAAAGAAAACGGAAGACACAAGAGCGAGGAGAAACGACAAGAGCGAAGCAAAGAGAAGACACACGACAGAGAGAGAGGAAGCAAGCCGCAGCTCAGGCTCAGGCCAAGCAGTAGACGAAAGCCCCTTGTCGAGGGGCCAAAACTTGTAGTAAAGAGCGTCGTACCGAAACTAGTGCACACAGCTGAGATGTCACAGAGTGGCCACCGGCGCGAGAAAAGCGCAAGCGCAGAACACGCCGTCACCCATCAATCAGGACATCTCCAGGGCCGTGTAGTCTAGCCGCAAGGTCGTAGCCACTCACGAGCCACAGGGGGAGCAAGTGGGAGCTAGCCCGACCGAAGGGGCTGGTGGGGATACGTAAAGCATCTAGAATTTAGTACGACCGTCCTTTGATCGATCTCCTCCAAGTTGGCCCCAAGATGGGTGCCACTAGACGGCCCCATGAGCTGCCCAGGGGCCCCCAAGAGCCCCAAAAATGCATCCGGAGGCCCCCGAAGAGACCCCCAAGAGTCAGGGCCCCGTAGACCCGGACACGCTAGACCCGGACACCCAACATCCCTCGAAACCAATGTTTCAAAACGGCGGCACGGACAAAATACTGTACTGCAGCATTTCCAGAATAAACCCGGATACAGGCCCCAAAAGCCTACAGGACACCCCTAAACCCGGACACAAACCCGAATCCTGCAGTTCAGCAAACAAAACATGCACGGGTGCTGAAAAACGTGGCTTTGCAGGAAAAGATGCCGTTTTCCTTGGTTTTCCGTGTCCTGGTTTATCTGTGTCCTGGTCTCCGGGGGCCTGAAAGAGGCCCCGCCACAGGCCCCCGGAGAAACCCGAGACGCCCCAAGAGGCACCGAGGACTGCCAAGATACCTTCAAGACAAGCATCAAGAGGCCTCTGGTCATTTCTGCTCCTCCTCCTCCTCCTCCTCCTCCTCCTCCTCCTCCTCCTCCTCCTCCTCTTCCTTCTCCTCCTCCTCCTCTCCGTAGCCAGTTTGGCTCAAGCGAGCTGGCTTTCGGGAGGCCCTCGCGCTGCGCGCCCGGGCGCGCTCGGGCGCGCAAGTGGCCATGTCGGGCGGCGGCGGCAGCGGCCGCGGCCAAGCTTGTGCGGCCGCGAGCGCGCGGTCCCTCGCCAGGCGCCTCTGCAGGGAGTGCCGCGAGGAGATGGGCTCCTCTCGAGCCGAAGCCCTGGCGCGGCGGGCGCGGGCGCTTCGTGTGGCGCTGGACGCGCACTGGCGCATCGGAGACACGCTCGGCTGCCACTTCCCTTCCTTCGGCCAAGGGCTGGCGGCCGCCCGTTTCCTGGGCTGCCCAGGCGCGGTGGTGAAGCAGGCGGAGGAGGCGCTGGCGCTGGGCAACCAGGCGAGACACGCGCCGCCGCCAGGGGCGGCTTGCGGGGCCCTGCCGCGGGCGGTCGGCGTCAAGGCCAGCGACCTCGAGGCCCAGCTGAAGGTGCAAGCCTTCCCACTGCGAGGTGAGGCCGCGCCTTTCGAGCCCGCCAGCCGCGACGCGGTCGACGTCCTGCTGGAGCAGCTGGGCGGGGGTGACCGCGTGCAGGCGGACGGGTACAAGGCTGATTCCCAGAAGCACGCGTTGAAGGAGAAGGTGGTGGAGGAGCCGAAGGTCGTCGCAGAGTGTTGCCACGACGATAGGTCGGTAAAGGTGGCGCCGCTGCAGAAACAGGTGTCCGATATCTGCGTGGCGGCGGATTCCAAGATGGTGGAGTACCAGCTGTGGGTCGAGTCCTCTCTCAACCTCCCTGGTGCTCGGCGCGGGCGGGCGGTGCAGCCGTTCGTGCAGAAGAGGGCGCAAATGCTCTCCATCGGCGTGGAGAACTTCGACAAGGAGGGGTCGCACTCAGAGTCGGGCGTTTCCGAGACGGTGGAGGCGGAGGTGTCGGAGGCTGAGAAGGTCTTGAACATGGTGTGATGGGATGGCGTGGATATGGCGGAGGTCTTCCAGCACATCGAGGCCGTGCGCTTCGACCTCTTCCTTGGGCGACTTGTTCGAGTCGCAGAGGTTTCAGCACTCCTACTATGTGGACGGCGTGAAGATCCACCGCGTGGGCGGTGGTGGAGGCCCGACGGCTACGGCAAGCAGGTCGTGTTTGACCTCACGGTCGGGGGCCCTGATCCTGCCGCTGGAGGCACAGGGCCCCCGTGGGCGGGGGTCCTGAGCTCGCCGCTGGAGGCGCAGGACCCCCGTGCCCGCGCGGGCGCTCGCGCGCGCGCCCGCCCCTGGCAGCCGGAGCCGATTCATCCGAGGCTGGTCTGTCTGGGGCCGCGCGCGTGCGCGGCGCGCGGGCGACCAGGGGCAGCATTCCTCGACTCCCGCCCCCAGGTACGCGGCCATCATCCTCCTCCTCATCCTCCTCCTCCTCCTCCTCCTCCTCCTCCTCCTCCTCCGTAGCCATTTTGGCTCAAGCTCGAGTTCAAGGCCGCCTCGGCGCCTGCCGCTCCCCCCCCGCGCCGCTCCCCAGCAGCGATGGGTCGCGACGCCAGCCCGACGCCGCGCGCAAGCTCGTCGGAGCGGAGGGCCTCTCGCAGCCGCGAGCGCCGCCGGGTCAGGAGTCGCCGGCAGGACTCGCGCGACCGCTCCCGCGACCGGGGCCGCCGCTGTCGCCGCGGTTCCCGCGGCAGCCAGCGGGGCCGCGAGGCGCCGTCGTCGCAGGTGGTCGCCCGGTTTGCAAGCCCCGCGGGCCGCGCGGCCCCCCCGCCCGTCGCGGACGGCGGCCCGCCCTTTTCGGGCCCCTGGGCCGCCGCGGGAGCGACCCTGGCCACCGCGGGCGGGGCCCTCGCACCGTCGCAGCCCGGCGCGGACTCTAAGCCCCGCCCCCGCTTGCCAGCGCCGCTCGGTCGGGCAGCGGCAGTGCCTGGGGCGCAGCGCGCGCCGGCCTTCCCGCCGGCGCCGCCGCGTGAGCAGGCGGCCGATTTCGCCCGCCCAGCGACGCCCGCGGCTTACGAAGGGGCCACCCCCAAATCGCCGCACGGGCACGCGCGCGCGTGGGGTGCAGGCGTGCCCGACGGAGGCTTGGCGGCCTCGGTGTTCGGCGGCGAGGCCGCGGGCTGGCCGCGCGGGCCGCCGCCGCCCGCTTCCGCAGGCCCGCTGGGCAGCCCTGGCCAGCCGCAGGGGGCTCCGCCGCCCAGCCCCAAGCCGGACGGCGCTCCGCCGACGCCGTTCCCGGGGCATGCCGGGCCCCGGGCGCCGGGTGTCCCTGGGCCGCGCCTAGGGCCGCCTCCCGCTGGCGGTCCCGCGACCGCCCCGCCCCACTGGCCGATGAGTATAGTCGGCGGGGAGGGAGGCGTCCTCCCTACGGTGCCGCGGGCCGAGGCCGTCCCGGGGCCGGTGGGGCTGCTGCCTGATGCCGGGTTGGTGGGCCCCCCGCCGCCGGCGCCCCTGGGGCAGGCGGCCGCCCCCGCTGACCCAGGCACCCGCGGGCCGCCACCTGGGCAGCCGCCGACTGTGACGCGGGCGCCGTTCCCGCTCGCCGGGCTGCTGAGCGCGCCCGGCTTGCAGTGCGCCGACGCCGCGCGCGCGGCGGGACAAGCCCGCGGCGCGGCGGCGGGCCGCGGCCGGTCGGCGCCGGCCCGCGCGGCGTCGACGAGGGGCACCGCTGCGCCGCGGGCGCCGTCGGGTCATCCGCTCTGCGCCTGTGGCTTGGATCTGGCAGCCTGCGGAGCCTGCGGCCGCGGCTGGGCGCAGGTCGCGCCCGGCGCGCCGCCGGCGCCCGCGGGCGGCCCCGGGCAAGTCGAGGAAGGGCCGCGCGCGACGGAGGTCGCGACGAGCGAGAGCGGGGCGGCAGCGGACACGGCGGCCTGGGAGCGCGATACCCTCCAGTGGCTGACGGGAGGGTTGAGAGAAGCGGCGGACCTGATCGAGGAGACGGGCCTCCCCCTGCCGCAGGCGGTGCAGTACGTGCAGCAATTCGCGGCGGACGCCGCGGCGGCGGCCGCCCAGGCGCGGGGGCCGGAGGGGGCAGGCAAGGCGCCCCCCGCCCTTGGCCCCCCGGCCGAGGCCCCGCGTGGCGGTCCCGTGGAGTGGTGCCGTGACCTGACGAGCAGAGTGAACGTCGCCGCCCAGGGCGCGAGGCCGGCCTGCCCGGGAGCGCAGGTGCAGTTCGTGGTCGAGTTTGTGGCCGCCAAGCCTGACGCCCGCTCCGTCGGGGAGGCCATCCGCGACCTCCACGGGCCTGACGGCCCGCAGGTGCCCGTGCAGACGCTCGTGGAGGCGGACGGCACGCGCTGGGCGTGGCCGGTGGGGTGGGCGGCGGGGAAAGGCGGGGGCGCTCGCGCCCTGGTTCTCCGCCTGTTCGCCCCCCCCCGGGCGGGCCTGAACAAGACCACCACGGTCTCCGCGCGCTGGGTCCACTCCTCGAAGACCGTGACCATTCAGGGCATCAAGAGTAACATCGTCGACTTCGCCCCGAAGTGGGTGGAGGCTTCCGGCCAGGTCAAGGGCGTCAAGGTGGCAGGGCCCAACACGGGGGCGCCGACGCTGCTGCGCTACGCCCGGGCTGCGCCCCCAGGGAGGGGATGACCGCCGCGCGGTAGCGCTAGTCGCCGGCCACGCCCGCCCCCCCCCGCGCCCAGTCCTCCCCCTCCCCACCGCCTTGGATATCCTTCCCCCTGCCCCAGCTTGCCCCCCGTCCCCTCCGCGCCGAGGGCCGGCGCATTTTTGTTTTTCTTCTTTCGTTCGTTCCCCGGCAGTTCTACCGGTCGCGGCTGGGGCGCGCTCCACAGGGAAGCCTCGGCTTGGGCCGGGCTGAGCGAGGAGGGCGCGCGGCGCGCCCGACGGCCGAGCCAGCGCAGGGAGAAACCTGGCATGGGCCGGGTTCGGCGCGCTGGCACGGCGGGGTCGGGGCATCGACCCGGCCGCGCGATCGGCAAAAGCACCGCCTCCCGGCTTCCCCCCCCCCCCTCCGTCGCAGCGGCGTGCCGAGTCGCAGTCGCCGCCGTCGTTGCCCGCGGCGCGTGGGCCCGCGGGCGCTGGATTCTGGGCCGGCGGCCCCGCGGCCCAGAATCGGGCCCCGGGCGGCTGGGCGCACGGGGGCGGATCCTGGGTCGACGGCGCGGGGGCCCAGAATCAGCCTCAGGGCGCTTGGATGCGGGGGGGGCCGCGCGCTGGGTCGGCGGGGCGGCGCCCGGCCCGGCCGGCTGGCCCCGCCCGCCGCCGCCCCCCGCGTCGCCGCATGTCCAGTCGCCGTCGCCGCCGTCGTCACCCGCGGCGCGTGGTCCCGTGGGCGCTGGATTCTGGGCCGGCGGCGCCGCGACCCAGAATCGGGCCCCGGGCGGCCGGGCGCGCGGGGGCGTTTCTGGGCGTTTCTGGGCCGACGGCGCAGCGGCCCAGAATCAGCCCCAGGGAGCCTGGAAGCTGTGGGGCCGCGCGTTGGGTCGGCGGGGCGGCGCCCGGCCGGGCCGGCCGGCCCCGCCCGCCGCCGCCGCCCCCCCCCTTGTCGCCGCCAGCCCAGTCGCAGTCGCCGCCGTCGTCGCCCGCGGCGCGTGGGCCCGCGGGTGCTGGATACTGGGCCGGCGGCGCCGCGACCCAGAATCGGGCCCCGGGCGGCTGGGCGCACGGGCGCGGATTCTGGGTCGACGGCGCGGGGGCCCAGAATCAGCCCCAGGGCGCCTGGATGCCGGGGGGCCGCGCGGTGGGTCGGCGGGGCGGCGCCCGGCCCGGCCGGCCGGCCCCGCTCGCCGCCGCCCCCCCCCGCGTCGCCGCTCGTGCAGTCACCGTTGCGATCAGCCCCAGGGAGCCCGGAAGCTGCGGGGCCGCGCGTTGGGTCGGCGGGGCGGCGCCCGGCCCGGCCAGCGGGCCCGCCAGCCGCCGCCGCCCCCCCCTCTTGTCGCCGCCAGGACGAGGCCCGACCGCGGGCGGTGCGCCGCCCCGCCCTCCTCCCCCCCCCCCTGCGCCATCGCCTCCGCCCTCGGTCGCCGTCGCCGCCGTCGTCCCCCGCGGCGCGTGGCCCCGCGGGCGCTGGATTCTGGGCCGGCGGCGCCGCGACCCGGACTCGGCCCCCGGGCGGTTGGGCGCGCGGGGGCGTTTCTGGGCCGACGGCGCAGCGGCCCAGAATCAGCCCCAGGGAGCCTGGAAGCTGTGGGGCCGCGCGTTGGGTCAGCGGGGCGGCGCCCGGCCAGGCCGGCCGGCCCCGCCCGCCGCCGCCGCCCCCCCCCTGTCGCCGCCAGCCCAATCGCAGTCGCCGCCATCGTCACCCGCGGCGCGCGGGCCCGCGGGCGCTGGATTCTGGGCCGGCGGCGCCGCGACCCAGAATCGGGCTCCGGGCGGCTGGGCACGGGGGCGGATTCTGGGTCGTCGGCGCGGGGGCCCAGAATCAGCCCCAGGGCGCCTGGCTGCCGGAGGGCCGCGCGGTGGGCCGGCGGGGCGGCGCCCGGCCCGGCCGGCCGGCTCCGCCCGCCGCCGCCCCCCGCGTCGCCGCTTGTCCAATCGCCGTCGCCGCCGTCGTCGCCCGCGGCGCGTGGGCCCGCGGGCGCTGGATTCTGGGCCGGCGGCGCCGCGACCCAGAATCGGGCCCCCGGGCGGTTGGGCGCGCGGGCCAATTCTGGGTCGACGGCGCGGCGGCCCAAAATCAGCCCCAGGGAGCCTGGAAGCTGTGGGGCCGCGCGTTGGGTCGGCGGGGCGGCGCCCGGCCCGGCCGGCCGGCCCGCCCGCCGCCGCCGCCCCCCCTTTGTCGCCGCCAGCCCAGTCGCAGTCGCCGCCGTCGTCGCCCGCGGCGCGTAGACCCGCGGGCGCTGGATTCTGGGCCGGCGGCGCCGCGACCCAGAATCGGCCACCGGGCGGCTGGGCGCGCGGGGGCGGATTCTGGGTCGACGGCGCGGCGACCCAGAATCAGCACCAGGGTGCTTGGACGAGGCCCGACCGCGGGCGGTGCGCCGCCCCGCCCTCCTCCCCTCCCCCCGCCGTGCCTGCTCCGCCCCCTCCCCCCCCCCACTCTGCGCCCCCCGCCTCCTCAGGGAACGCTGTCGCGCCTGCCCCGGCCTGCCCGGGCAGGGCGCTTCAACGTCAGCAGCGCGTCCCCGCCGAGCCGTCCCCGCCAGGCGTAGAAACGCCCCCCCCGTGATTCTGGGTCGCCAGCGCCGCGACCCAGAATCGGCCCCGGGGGGCCGGGGCGCGCGGGGGCGGATTTTGGGTCGACGGCGCGGCGGCCCAGAATCGCCAGCCGAGCCGGGGCCGCTGCTGGACCGTGCCCCCGTCTCTCCCGCCCCTGCCCCTGCCCGCTCCGCCTTCTCACCCTCCCCCCCCCGTTCCTTTCCCCCCTCTTCAGGGGGCGCTGTCGCGCCTGCCCCGGCCTGCCCGGGCAGGGCGCTTCAACGCTGCCCGACGCCCTAGCGATGCGGCCCCATAGGCCTGTCGGGCACGGAGGAGCTTCGCGGGGCGGTCCCCTCAACCATCCCACGAGGGTTGGTTGGCCCACGACATTCCTGATGTCCAAATTCTGATGTCCCCCTCCTCCTCCTCCCCTCCCCCATCCCTACCTCCCTCCTCCCTCCCTCCTCCCTCCCCCTCATCCCTCCCTCTCCTCCCTCCCTACCTACCTCCCTCCCTCCCTCCCCCTCCTCCTCCTCTCTCCTCCTCCTCCCGCATGTCTCCTCCTCTCCTGCCTCCGCCTCCTCCTTCCTCCTCCTCAAGCATCATCATCATAATCAATCAATCACATCATCATCATCATCAGCATCATCATCACATCATCATCATCTTCATCACATCATCATCATCATCATCATCAATCATCATCATCATCATCATCATCATCATCATCATCATCATCATCATCATCATCATTCATCATCATCATCATCATCATCATCATCAGCATCACATCATCATCATCATCATCATCATCATCATCATAATCATTCCTCATCATCATCATCATTCACATCATCATCATCGTCATCTATCATCATCCTCATCATCATCATCAGCATCAGCATCACCATCATCATCATAATCATCATCATCAGCATCATCAGCATCATCATCATCATCTCATCATCATCACATCATCATCTTCTCATCATCATCGTCATCGTCATAGTCATCGTCATCATCATCATTCCCGAATAGCATCAGCATTCAACATCATCATCTCATAATCATCATCGAAGCATCATATCATCATCATCATCATCATCATTTCATCAGCAGCATCATCATCATCATGCATCAGGGGGGGGGCCATCATCATCACATAATCATCATCCATTCATTTTCATCATCATCATCATCATCATCATAATCATCATCATCATCATCATCGTCATCATCATCATCATCAGCATCGTCATCATCATCATCATCATCATCAGCATCAGCATCATCATCATCAGCATCATCATCATCATCATCATCATCATCATTATCATCATCATCATCATCATCATCATCATATTCTTCATCATCATCAGCATCATCATCATCGTCATCATCATCAGCATCATCATCATCATCACCATCACCATCACCATCACCATCACCATCACCATCATCATCATCATCAGCAGCAGCAGCAGCAGCAGCATCATCATACTCCTCCCAATTCACCTTCCTGGGTGCTGCCAAGTGCGCAACCGTGGGCATTTTCGTCAGCTCCTGGGTGATCCAGCGGAGCGCAATGCTACAGTGCTACTCACATCAGAATCATTACCCCCGTACTTGGGCGTTGCCTACTGCGCAACTGTCGGCAAGCTCGTCACCTCATGGGGGTCAACCCGAGTGCGGTGATATCCAGGTTAGAATAGCTACCCATCCCTGGGCGTTTCAAACTGCGCAGCTGTCGGCGCTTTCGTGAGCTGCTGGGGGGTCCTGCGGAACGCGGTGCTGTGGATCAAAATTACGACCTCCCTCCCTGAGCGCTGCCAACTGCTGTCGGAGCCTTCGTCACCCCGTGGGGGTCCAGCAGAGCGGGATGATGTTCTGATCAGAACCATTACACACATTCTTGCGCGCTGTCGACTGCGTAACTTTCAAGTGCACGTTGCGGCAAAATCTGGACAATGCTCAGGAGCCCCACGATCAGTTTGCATTGTGTGTTGGCAAGGACGGGATGGGGTGATCATGTTGTCCCACGTGCGCAGGCACACCATCCCTGTCAAAAACAAATGAGCGACGATCAAAAATGGATCTTACGCGAGATGGCACAGCGACCTTACGCGGCGGCTTACGCGGGCCGCCAACGCGGCACGCCACATTTGAGTCGAGGGCGCTTACGCGCAACCTGACGCGGGCAGCTTAAGCGTCAATGTCGGTGCAAACGACCCCGTTTGTTTCTGCGCCGCTAAAATGCAATTTGCACGTTCCGACAAAGTCTTGGACCATGGGCGGGCCCTCCGCGATCAACTTTGCATTGTGAACTGCCAGGGACGATGGGGGCATCCCGGCACGCACGGCGCACCTCGCGGGCATTGCACGCCTGGCTGGCGTCTGCATGGGTTCCCACGGGTGGTCGATGGCGGCCCCTGCACACGCTCGGACTCGGGTGGAACTTATGAGGCGGGTGGGAGTGAGCGAGATGGCCGCTCTGTGGGGGGTACCTGGATCCCTTCTCAACATGAATCGGCACCCCCCTACCCCACCCGACTGGCGGTAAACCCGAGAGCACGCATGCCTCCACACGACCGTGCGAATGATGTTATCAGGGGAGCTCGCTGCGACCCGCCTGGTCCCTGCGCGCTTGCATCGCCAGCCTCCTGCAGGCCTCTTCCAGGCCACGGAAAGCCGTCGACAGCAAAGCTGACGCGAGCGACCTTGACGGGGCCTCCGAAAAAGGCCCCGAGAGAAGGGCGGAACAGACAATCGTTTCAGATGACTTCCCTGGGTGCCGGCCAGTCCGGGGTCGGCGTTGCGCACATTCGAGGTGTAATTCTGGTTCTTGTGGGGCTATGGGGCTAAAGGGAAAACGGAGGGACGGCGAGGACGGAGGAGGGGTACGACATGAGAATCAGACAGAACTGACGTCCCAGAGGCACCACAGCAGGCCGACAAGGCTCAGTGAAGGGAATGGGACAGCCAAATCAGTGAAGGAAGATGAAGGAGGGAGAACAACGAGGGAGCGCTGCGCAGAAAATCGAATCGTCGACCCGAAGATGCCTGTTCGCCCACTCCGCATCATCCTGGCGCGCGCCGCGCATCACTATTGACGACATGGGAAGATGGCAGAACGAACGCAGCAAAGCGTCCTGACTCTCTCCTGTGCACTTGGTTTGGATACCCTGCGTGACAGACGGAGCAAGAGAAAGCGAGAATGGCGGTTCGGGAACCGAGCACGCGATATCACCATCAGCGGAAGCGGCACCGAGGGATGATCGGGGGAGAAGGGGAGGAAAACGAGGAGGAGGAGGAGGAGGAAGAGGCGGACGAGGAGGACGAGGAAGGGAAGGGGAGACCCCCTCTTCATCAGCTCTGCACGGGGCGGGATGCTGCGCACTCGCGCTGCTCGGATCCCGAGCCCAAACAAGCATGCCTCGCGCGCGCCCCCGCGACGGGCGGCGGCGCCACGCTGCGCCAGTGGGCCCTGCGCGCAGGGACGGTGGCCCCCTCCGCGGGCGACGCAGCTGCGCCGCACCGCCGAGGCCCGGCGGCGCGACCTGCGACCTCGCTCGGCGACGGGGGGGGCGCCTCGCGGCACGACTGGGCGCGCGGGCGTGAGCCTCGCGCGGGCAGCGAGCCGCGCCGCGCGTCGGCGGGGGGCCCTGGCGGCGCGCCGACGCGGGGCTCCGCCGGCCGCCGCCGACCGCTGCCGGGGGGCTTGGTGGACAAACGTGTTGCGCTGGAGATCTGCATCTGCACTGCACTGCGAGGCGCGCAGGTGCACGCGGCATGATCCAGCAGTGCATTTGCGCACGGGAGTGTACTGCAGGCCCCACACCTGTTGCAACTCCAAGAATCTATTGCATCAAGTCTATTGACCCCCCCTGTAGTTGGACCCCTGTTTGCGTCAACCAGAGGGGGGGGGGCCGCGCGGCGAGGGCGCCCAGGAGGAGGCCGCGCGGCGAGGGGGGCGCCGCCGCACCTCGGGGGGAGCAGCGCGCCGCGTCGAGGCCCCAGCTGGTGTGCGAGCCGCAGGCGCGCGGAGCAGGCCGTGGTCGGGTGGAGATCGGGCCTGCCCACTGAGTGCAGTCAACCAAGTAATTCTGGGTGCTGATATCTGAGGAAGCGGCACGCACTTTTTCCGTCGGCGGCGAGACAGAGTTGGCTGCACCAGCGGGTCTGCACCTGAGTACGCTAGCGCGGCCGGCCCCGCCAGCGGGGACCATGGCAGCTGCCGGGCCGCGGCGCCGGGGCACCCACGGGCGCAGGCGGGGCCCAGTGCGGGTACTGCAAGTAGACGAAGCAGTGAGACGACACACGCCCACACTGAAAAAAATTATCCCGGCAAAGCAACCTAACAGCGATGTGTAGAAGCATATCTGGAAGCATTTCCCTTAAGATTTAGGTGAGAATCCAGTTGTAGAATTCTGCTGTTCTCGCAGTCGCAGCCTCAGCCTGCCTGGGCTTGCCTCGGCCTCAGCCTCAGCCTGCCTCGGCCTCAGCCTCAGCCTCAGCCTGCCTCAGCCTCTGCCTCAGCCTGCCTCAGCCTCAGCCTGCATCAGCCTCAGCCTCAGCCTGCCTCAGCCGCAGCTTGCCTCAGCCTCAGCCACAGCCTCAGCCTCAGCCTCAGCCTGCCTCGGCTTGCATCAGCCTCAGCCTCAGCCTGCCTCGGCCTCAGCCTCAGCCTCATCCTGCCTCAGCCTGCCTCAGCCTCAGCGTCAGCCTCTCAGCCTCAGCCTGCATCAGCCTCAGCCTCAGCCTGCCTCAGCCTCAGCCTCAGCCTCAGCCGCAACTTGCCTCAGCCTCTGCCTCAGCTCAGCCTCAGCCTCAGCTCAGCCTCAGCCTCAGCCTCTCCTCAGCCTCAGCCTGCCTCAGCCTCAACCTGCCTCAGCCTCAGCCTGCATCAGCCTCAGCCTCAGCCTGCCTCAGCCGCAGCTTGCCTCAGCCTCAGCCTCAGCCTCAGCCTCAGCCTCAGCCTGCCTCAGCTTCAGCCTCAGCCTCAGCCTGCCTCGGCTTGCCTCAGCCTCAGCCTCAGCCTGCCTCGGCCTCAGCCTCAGCCTCAGCCTGCCTCAGCCTCAGCCTCAGCCTCTCAGCCTCAGCCTGCATCAGCCTCAGCCTCAGCCTCAGCCTGCCTCAGGCTCAGTCTCAGCCTGCCTCAGCCTCAGCCTGCCTCAGCCTCAGCCTCACAATTGGCTCGGGGCAATCAAAATGTAGCCTGGGAATGGTGTTCTGGGAACACGAAGAACACGAAGTGGCCTACAGTTGGCTCCGGGCATTCAAAATGTGGTCTGGGAATGGTGTGCTGGGAACACGAAGAACACGAAGTGGCCTACAGTTGGCTCCGGGCATTCAAAATGTGGCCCGGGAATGGTGTTCTGGGAATTCGAAGACCACGAAGTGGCCTACAGTCGGCTCCGGGCATTCAAAATCATGCCCAGGAATTGAGTTCTGGGACCTCGAAGACCACGAAGTGTGTAACTGTTTGCTTAAAACGACTTCCGCGGATTCTCCCCGGCACCCGTCCGGCATCTGCCCAGACCCCCTGGGGCGTCATGATGCTCTCTTTTGAGCCGACTAGAAACCTATCAGTCTTCGCTGTTAGGTAAAAAACTCTAGCATGCCAAGGCACCACACGACCACGGCCGTGCCAGAGTATCACACGATGAGCGTGTCGGGAGGGCGTCGCATCACCTCCCCGCGGAGGCCGCGCGGGGCGAGGTGCGAACCAGCGATCTGCCGCTCCCCCGGGCAGCTTCGGGGGGGCGCGACGAGAGCGCACGCGCAGGCAGCGCCCAGGGACGAGGCAGGGGCGCGGAGGACGTTCGTTGCAGACGACCCGGGCGGGAGGACGAGGAGGCCGAGCTCCACCTGGCGCCACGGCCGCCTCGAGACACCGCCTCCAGCGGCACGCGGCACCCAGCTGCGTCGCGCACAGAGCGGGCCAGGATGGCGAGGCAGCGGCACGAGTGTATGGCTCCCCGACCAGCTGTGCGTCGGGCGGGTTTCGCGTCCATGGGCCCATGCTATGCGTGGAGATGATCTGGGTGTTCTGCTGGAGGGCGTGCGTGACCGGGACGGCATGGGCATGGTTCGGGCATCCGCGCGTCAGTTCCCCGGGCTCTTCGAGGCCCCCCTTTCACTGGGCCGACGCCGCCTTCTCTGCGAGGTACAACTGAAAAAGGCTCGAAGCCAGAGGCAGAACAGCCGTACACCTCACTTCGTCTCTCCCTCCAGGTTTCGAACGCTGGGTCGCAGTCCCGTGGCTGAACTGCGGACCTCATGCTTGGCGACGGCCCTACGAACCGAATAGAGCACGTTGCAGGTCAGGCCTCGAACAGCCTGGGCGTTTCGACATTGTTGGGCGTCATCCTGGATGTGCCTGACAGTGCCTTAGAACGTGTCCAGTAAATTCAACGCGACCACCACCATGGTTCTGACTGCCTCCCCCTCGTCGTTCGCCATCAAGAGCACTCGTTGCACGGGTCCATCTGTGGTCGCAGTGGTGCAGTGGAGTTCTCGCGCAGGCCCCTGTTGGCCATCGATCGCGCCTCCATTGGATGCGACACAAAAAGTCTCCACCTGGCTGAGGCTGGGCGCAGGCTGGCGTCACCGCAAAATCAGTTCCAGCCAAGATGGCTACAGTAAGAGCCACAGCCTCCTCCTCGTCATCGGCTCCTTCCCCATGTTCAAAGTGGAGCCGTCATCGGACAGCACAAACCGTTGCGTTCGTTCCTCCACTTCCTGCCATCCTCATCCGTCTTCCCCCCTTCCACCGCCCACCTGTCTTGATCCTCCCATGCAGATCACGTCGTCGCCGCCGCCGCCTCCGTCCTACTCGTCATCATCATCATCATCATCATCATCATCATCATCATCATCATCATCATCAGCATCATCATCATCATCATCATCATCATCATCATCAGCATCATCATCATCATCATCATCATCATCATCATCATCATCATCATCATCATCATCATCATCATCATCATCATCATCATCATCATCATCATCATCATCATCATCATCATCATCATCATAATCAGCGTCATCATAATCAGCGTCATCATCATCATCATCAACCTCGTCATGTTACATACTGATCTTACGTGCCACCATCACCACCGTCTACATCGGCATCATCATCATCATCATCATCATCATCATCATCATCATCATCATCATCATCATCATCATCATCATCATCACAACCACATTCCCTCCGTCCTCCTCTTCCCGTCCTCTGCATCCGCCTCCTCATGTTCGTCCTCCTCCTTCTCTAGAGGAACGAACAAAAGCATTAACATACACTTTCGGAGATCTGCGCGGATTCTTGGACCGGCCCCAGAGGCGTCGCCAGGAAGGCCAAGCGCCGATTCAGGGAATCCACGCGGAGCTTCGAAAGCTTATGTTTATGCTAATGGCTTTTCTTCGCTCCTCCTCCTCCTCCTCCTCCTCCTCCTCCTCCTGCTCCTCCTCATCCTCCTCCTCCTATTCCTCCTCCGCCTCCTCCTCTCCTCCTCCGCCTCCTCCGCCTCATCCGCCTCCTCCGCCTCCTCCTCCTCCGCCTCCTTCGCCTCCTCCTCCTCCTCGTCCTCCTCCTCCTCCTCCGCCTCCTCCTCCTCCTCGTCCGCCTCCTCCGCCTCCTCCACCTCCTCCTGCTCCTCGTCTCTCCCGCCCCGCACCGTCCACCCCACCCTCCTCGACACCTTGCTCCTTCGCCTCGGGCCCCCTGCGCCACAGCTCGTCGCCCTGTGGCCCCGCGGCGCTCCTGCTCGAAGCTCGTCGCGTCAAAGGCCGCAAACAGGGCCGAGTCGTACAGGGAGCAGGCGGGGACCTGGCCGACGGCAGCAGGGATCTCTTGCGAACGCCCTCGAGGATCGAGGATCCAGGGCCAATGTAAGGCTGTTCAGTGCGCACCTTGCGACGTCGTTCGGCCGGCAGAGGCGCTCGGCGTGCAGAAACCCCAGCTGCCCAACCTGTGGGGCGCCGGAACGCCTATGCACCGAATTCCTTCGCCGGTCTCCTTCGCCCCTTGGCCGACCAAACGACGTGGTGCATACATCGAGCCCCTCCGACAGACGACGGCGCCGCCACCGCTGCCGGCCCTGCCGTCCATACACAGTAGCCCACGCTCTCGCACCTGCTGGTGCAAAGTCGGGCTCTCCGCCTCGGGCGGTGCGGGGGGGAATGAGCGAGCACCCTCAGGATGGACGGGGCACGGGGAGGATCACGCGGGCCTCGACGGGAGTGAGGAGGACGAGGAAGAGGGCCCAGATGCCCTCGGACGCCGCCGGCCCCGACCCCCGACACCGCAGGACCAGTCAGCGCATCGGAGCGGGAAATCGGATCGGATCGGAGTGTGTGTGCGCTCGGTGCCTGTGCCATGGGAGCCCACGAGGCCCCTGGCGCTGTCCGATTCGGGCCTGCTTTTGGGCCAGATGTGTAACACTTTTGGGACCAGATATGGACCGGATTCTGTCCTTCACAGAAGGTGGCGAGAAGAACGGGGAGGGGGGGGAGGAACAGGAGGGGCGAGGAGGAGCAGGAGGCGGCCGAAATTCAGGAACAGCTGATTTCAATGTCGTCGCTCAAAGGCTCCCATGAACAGACATCGAGAATGAGCGTCGGATCGGGCCGCGTCGGATCGTCGGAGCATCGGAATCGGACCGGGCCGGCCAGAATTTGACATCGACTGGGATCGAGCGTGTCGAAGCTGGCGCTGCGAGGGGCGCTCCCACTCCTGGCTGCCCCTGGCTCCCCCCCCCCGCTCCTTCCTGCATCGATGGCCTCGTCCTCCTCTCACCCATCCACATCGTTTCCCCCTCCTCCTCCTCCTCCTCCTCCTCCTCCTCCTCCTCCTCCTCCTCCTTCTCCTTTCCTCCTCCTCCTCCTCCTCCTCCTCCTCCTCCTCATCCTCCTCCTCCGTTCCTCCTCCTTCTCCTCCTCCTCCTCCTCCTCCTCCTCCTCATCATCATCATCATCATCATCATCAGCAGCAGCATCATCATCATCATCATCCTCTTCCTCCTCCTCTTTATCCTCTTGTTATTCTTCTGGCCCCGCCCGAGGTGGATGGCAGCTTCGGGCGGGGTATAAAGGCTCTCCTCGGATGGGCACCCCCACCCCAATTTTCGCTCACTGTCTCTCTCTCTCTCTCGCTCTCCCACCCTGAGAGTTGATTCATCATCCATCTCGTTCCCCATCCTCAACCAGGTGTGCTTGCATACTCTTTCATCGGTCTCTATCCCGCTGCTGTTTGATCTCAGGCCATTTCGATACGGCCTGGACCCAAGGTGTGCTCACAGTCCAGGTCGTGGCACCGCCCTCCAGACGGGGGGCTCGAGTTGGCCAGCGTACCGTAACTCAGTGGTGGTTTCGCAAACAGGGACTCTCTCGCAGCCTGACTTGACACGGCCTTCACAGGCAACGGGAAGCCAGGGATCGCGCGCTTCACAGTGTACGCTACATATTTGAGTCCGACACGTGTATCAAGCATTTCCCGTTCCTCTCCTATGTGCCACTCTTCATCCATGCCACCCCGTATCCTTGACATCCTCAGTGACGACGTCTTGTTTGGGATTATCCGTGGGTATGTTGCTTTTCGTGCACACCAGTGGTTGTGATGTCTGACGCAATTGAATTCGAGGACATACAACACCTTCAGCCCCCCGCTCTGGCACCTCGCAGAGAGTTGGCGCCAGGCACACACCGAAAAACGTCGTCGGGAGAGACAGACAGAGGATTGGGTCCAGGTTCGAGGACGTTTTCAAGGGTTGGAGTCGACGTCGGATTCGGAGTCGTTCCTGACCTACATAGGAGAGGAGATGGATGAGCGGAATTGAAACGAGCCCCTGAACTATCTTCCCTGGATCCGACCTCAGTGAACACGGAAGTTTCGAGATATCTCCCGCCGTATCCATCCCAGTAACCTGGAGTGCATGCATCCACGCTCACCTTCCTCCAAGGCGTTCTGAAAAAAGATTATGTGAAATTAAAATTGAAATACAGCAACGTAGATATGTGGATGACATCATCGGCATAAGCAAAGTATCATGTAAGATGTGTGTGTGTCTGTGTGTATACTTGACCAACAAGTATGGCGCAAAACTATCCCCAGCATGTACTTTGGAAGACCCACAAAGCCCGTGTATTTGGTTAGAGATTGAAAAATATGGCCTCATGGGACCTCTCTCTGGATTGCCCCCAAGAACGACAACAGGATCTGGCTCCACAAGACCTCCGAGGGCCCCCGACCGAAAACAAACATCCTTCCCTGGCCTGGTAAGCCCCCCAGAGGATTTAACATGATCGTCGCACTATTCTCGGGACGTCAGGTTCGGGCTCAGTTCCTGGAATTATCGGTTCCCGTGGTGGTGGCCTGGATCCTCGAGCTGGCCTTTGAGCTCTACCTCGTGGGCTACCCCTCCGATGTGATCTGTGCCGCAGCCCATGCCTGTCCCTTGTCCGTTGCCATCCAGAAGGCCCGAGTGATCCTGCAACGTTGGCGTTCTTCATACGAGACGACATCCACCATGGGTGGAGAAGGACGCCGCCCGTCTTGGCACTACCGTGGGGGAGAGGGTGATGAACGGTGGCGTTCCTACGACGGGTGGTACGAATCGCACGGACGACGGGATGAACGCGATGGGGATCGTGATCGTGACCGACGTGATGACCGAGACCGCCGAGGGGACAGCAGAGATCGGCGCAGCAGTCCTGGTCGTGGGGGAGATCGTGGGGGCCGCAGTGACCGCGATCGTGGAGGCTCATCGCGTGATGACCGTGAACGTGGACGTGAGGAAAGTGATCGCTACCATGATCGCCCCCATGACCGCGATGAGAGGCGTCCAAGGTCTCGCTAAGTCGACAAGGTGTCCCCCAGGGACATCATCAAGATGAGGGAGAACTTTGCCAAAGCAGATCCAGAGTACCAGGCTTTCGTCAAGGAGAAGAAGGATCGGGCTGAGGAGCTTCGCTTGCGCAAGCAGGGCGAATACTTGGCCATGGCGATGAAGAGTTCGTTTGGAGACAAGATGGCGAAGCTCTTGGAGGGTGACAAAAATCTGAAAGCTAAACTGTCCGCTTCGACACCGGAGCCTCGTGACACCTCACCGACACCCGTGGCGGAGGCTCCCTCGTCGGACACAGTCCTACGTCGAGCAGAACACGGGTGGCTACAGCCGCTGCTGGGTACGAAGAAGGTGCTGCCGAAGAAGGTGGCGTGGGGGGAGGCCTCCCAGATCCTCGAGAAGGCGATGCGCGGCGACAAAGGCATCGCTTGCAACGTGAACAAGTGCATCGCAGCCCACTGCCCTCGGAAGGCCGTGCCGAAGCAGAAGGCCAAGGCGGTGGCGACGGTGCTGAATATCGTGAACGGTAGTGCTCTCTGAACCGACCTCGCCTCCGAGTCCTCATCAGAGAGTGAAGCTGAGAAGATCGTGACTCCGAGTTCTACCTCCAAGCGCTCGACCTCTATGGTATCGTCGTCTATTGAGATGGTTTCGTTTCAGTACAGTGTGATGGGCTATCTAGCAGGAGTAGTTTCAGCACTCTTGGTTTGGCTTGTCTTCCCTGTGGATGAGTGGGGCCTCTTGAAGGTCATGAAGGCCTATGTGACGCACCACTGGACCCACACTCGGGAGACGTGGTTTCTTCAGGAGATATCTAATTCCATGCAGCTTCCCTTCACATTTGCGAACGGGGAGGAACAGGCCGTGGTGAAGACGATGATCACAGGAATGGTAGGTGCTGCCATCCCAGTCGTTGCTGGTCGGCTCACTGGCCTACCTTCCTCTACTTGTCTCCCGATTGGCAGAGTGTCTAGGAATGGACGAAGGAGGATTTCAATCTGTGAAGCTCCTGATGACCTCCAGATTTACCATGAGGTCCATAGCTGAATTCTGGTTTCCCCTCCATCCAACTCCTCCTTCAACTCAATTACGATCCTCTGCCCCCTTTTCCCTTCAACCACCCCCCTAGCAGGTACGATCTTTGTGCGGCCAGGGTGTGAGCAGTCTGTGCTGAGAGGCCGACCAGACGTGCTCACCACATCCCGTGTCCCTCCCCTGTGCTCCCGTGCCTAGGTCGTGCTCACCTGCCTCCCGTCCTCCATGCAGTGCCAACTGACAGCCACTACCCCCATGGGGTGGTCGCCCTTGCTCCCGTGGGTGCAACACCGCCTGGTAGTGTCGCGGAGAGCCTTTTGGGCCCTCTCTCTCTCTCTCTCTCTCTCTCCCTCATTCCCCCCACCTCATGTCCACTCCTCCTCATCCTCTCCACCCTCTATGAGAGTGCGTGCTGACCCGCTGGGGGTCGATCCATCGACCTGGGTTCCAAGACGAGGACCAGCGGCCCCGCCCTACGGCCGCGTGTTTGGGCCTCTCTCTCTCTCTCTCTCTCCCATCCTGAGAGTTGATTCATCCTCCATCTCGTTCCCCATCCTCAACCAGGTGTGCTTGCATATTATTTCATCGGTCTCTCTCCCGTTGCTGTTTGATCTCAGGCCATTTCGATACGGCCTGGACCCAAGGTGTGCTCACAGTCCAGGTCGTGGCACCGCCCTCCAGACGGAAGGCTCAAGTTGGCCAGCGTACCGTAACTCAGTGGTGGTTTCGCAAACAGGGACTCTCTCTCTCTCTCCCATTGGCCCTTTATGGGCATCGAACCTCATTATCCCCCACCTCCTCCTCCTCCTCCTCCTCCTCCTCCTCCTCCTCCTCCTCCTCCTCCTCCTCCTCCTCCTCCTCCTGGCCCCTCTTCCTCGCCCCCCGTGTGCGCCATCGCTAATTACACCATGCCCCCCCCCCCCCCCCAAAAAAAACGCAAAACATCATTCTCGCCACGTCGCTGGACGTGCTGGTGGGGTGGTCGGGGCGCCTCGCCCGAGATCCCCTTGGTGACCCTGCAGCTTGGAGTCCCCTATCGTCTCCACAACCGAGGTCAGCGCGGTCTCAATGCCGCCCTCCTCGCGATGCACCTCGTGGGCTCGCCCTGCCACTTCGGCGAGGTCTCGAAGCCGAACTCCTGGTAGCTTCACCTCCGTGGACTCGCGCGGCCCCGCCCTGCTCCCCTGACCCAGTCTCCAAGCTGACGCCCTAGTGGTCTCACCGTCGCGGGCTCCTCCTGTTCCTTGCCTTCGGCGAGGCCTCGAAGGCGGCCGCCTCGTTCTCCACGCAGTGGACCTCGAGGTTCGGCATCAGAGCAGCCAGACAGGATGCGTCTTCCGCCCTCGTCCTCTCCAAGCCCCACGCAGGACGTGGGGGCCACCGCCTCGGGCAGACGCGGGCGGAGGCACCCACCCCCGAGTGGGGGCCCCAACTCAGGAGGCCTGACAGAGGGGGCAAGCGTGCCAGCACGTGTCCTGTGCACGGGGGGGGGGCCCGTCGCACAAGTTGGCGATGCCGTCAGGGGCCGCGAGGTCGTAGTGGTACGCCTGGGCCGACGCAGCCAGGAGCGCCGCTTGCGGAGGCGTCGGCGCCGGCAGCTCATCGGGGCGGACCCCGCGGAGGGGGAGGAGGAGGAGGAGGAGGAGGAGGAGGAGGAGGAGGAGGAGGAGGAGGAGGAGGAGGAGGAGGAGGAGGAGGAGGAGGAGGAGGAGAGAGGAGGAGGAGGAGGAGGAGGAGGAGGAGGGGGAGGAGGAGGAGGAGGAGGAGCAACGAGCCCCACGCAGCCCAGGGCGCGCCACCGAACAGGGGCGACGGGAACGTCAGGGGAGGGACCGGCTCGGGGAGGAGGAGCATCGACCTGGAGCGATCGAGGGTCGACGCATCCCCCCCTTGACCCTGAGCG
>CAUYUJ010017129.1:100000-115000 GCA_963575745.1 Prorocentrum cordatum | reverse complement strand
AATGGCTTCGCGGCGGGAAGCTGCCGTGCGCGAGGCGTCAAGAGTCATGCTCTTCTGCCTGCCGCGGAGCGGTCCCTCCGATCTTGAGGATCCAACGTTAGGAGGACTAGCTCCGGGGGGGGGGGGGGGGGAAACACCGACCTTGAATCGGCGATACATCGCCAGTAGATCGCCGAGATGCCCCCGAAAGCGAGACCGCACGTTCCTGGGCGGGGCGAGCCATCGGGCCCCTCATCGGCGATCAGTGGGCGACTGGGGGTCGCTGCATCCACCCGTGAGCCTGCCAGAAAGAAGAAAACGCGGCCTGCGCGTCAACCTTCAGAGGTCCGCGCGGCCTGCTTGGATCGCCGCTGGACCCACCCCCCAAAGCGCGCCGGGGGGGGGAGCCGAAAGCCCTATGTGTATGCAGGTGTGTATCCTTCAACTCCCCGCCGCTTAGCGTAGCCCGTAGCCCGTCGTCCCTCCCTAGGGCTGCCATGCCTAACGCTGCATCCCCAATATAGCTTGTCCTCCCTTACGCTGCATGTCTAACGCCCTTCGACGTCCCACCTAACGCAGCCTCTGCCCTCCCGAACGCTGCAAGACCCCCTGGGCCTGCCTGGAAGATGAGGACGCGGCATAGGCATCAACGTTCGGACGTCGGCCCCTCGCGTAGCCTGTCCTCTCGCTGCCCCTGAGCCCCGTCCCTGGCCCGAGGCCGCCCCGAGCTGGCGGCCCCTGGGGATCTCGGTATCCAGCCCGTGAGGAGCCCACAGAAAGCGCCCGCACCCAGCCCCGTACACAAGTACGGCGCCCCAGTTCGCGAGGCCAGCCTCGTGTCACGAACGCTCGCGCAGTGCGTACGTTCGAAAACAACGTGAATTCATGTGCATGTGCGTCCTTGTTTCGCCCCTGAGCCTGACCAGTTCTCCGAGCCGCGCTCGGCTCTGGCAGCACGAAGAGCCGCCCCGTGCGCGCAAGATAGAGAGGAGGGGCATGCATCGGAGCAGGGCGAGAGGTGAGGCAACATCAGCTCCTCCTATTCCTCTTCCTCCACCTCCTGCTCTTCCTCCTCCTCCTCCTCCTCAAGCTCTTCCTCCTCCTCCTCCTCCTCCTCCTCGTCCTCAACCGCCTCCTCCTCCTCCTCCTCATTATCCTCCTCCTCCTCCTCCTCCAATTACTTCTCATCCAACTCCCTCCTCCTCTTCCTCCTCCTCATGATCCTCCTCCTCCTCCTCCTCCTCCTCCTCCTCCTGCGTTTCTGCGTTTCTCGCTATGCAGCGTCTTGTCGCGCGCCCCGCGGGCGCGGAGCGCTCTGCAGCGGCCCACCAGGGCCGTGCGGGCGCTCAGACTGCGGCCCCGGGAACCCGGCCCCGAGGGAAAGAGGGAGCCTGGGACCAGTAAATCATAGAGAAGGGAGAGAGGGGCCGGGTTTCAGTAAAACAAAAAGATGAGGGCCCATCTGGGCCCTCGGCAGGCGCCGCGCGCGCCCGTGTCAGCTCAGCCAGCTCGGCCCGCAGCCAGGCCTCGGCCTCTTTGTGGGCGGTCGGCCTGTTGTGTGGCGGCTGGGCTCCCTTCGGCGCCTCGCGCTGAGCCCAGCCGCCAGGTCATCAGGTGGCTGGCCGCCTTCTCTGCGGCGGCCTCCACCCTTCGGCGCTCAGCGCTGTGGAAGCCCGCCGAGCCTCTGACTTCAGCGGCTCTGCAGCGCTGTCCTGGCCTCGGCCTCTTTGTGGGCGGTCGGCCTCTTGTGCGGCGGCTGGGCTCCCTTCGGCGCCTCGCGCTGAGCCCAGCCGCCACGTCATCAGGTGGATGGCTTCCTTCTCTGCGGCGGCCTCCACCCTTCGGCGCTCAGCGCTGTGGAGTCCGCCGAGCCTCTGACTTCAGCGGCTCTGCAGCACTCTCCTCGCCTAGCGGTCGGTCTCATGTACGGCGGCTGGGCTCCCTTCGGCGCCTCGCGCTGAGTCCAGCCGCCAGGTCGTCAGGTGGATGGCCGCCTTCTCTGCGGCGGCCTCCACCCTTCGGCGCTCAGCGCTGTGGAGGCCTGCCGAGCCTCTGGATTCAGCGGCTCTGCAGCACTCTCCTCGCCTGCCACGCGAGGGCCGTAGGTCATGACCCCCTGCTTTTGAGCTGCAGGAGGGTACTGATCTCGGATGTTATAGATGTCGTTGTATGGGGCTGCGTGCAGATGTGGAGCGAGTTGGCGAGGTCGTTGGGGATCGGGCTGTTGCTGGTGTTGTGTTGGTGGTGGGCTCCCAAGGCCTCCATGCACCGACTTCAAGTGGGGGTCGTTACTGTCCCACCTCGTCCCGCTATGGCTAGGGGTCACGGTGCCCTCGGTGGGGGCGAACCCCAGGCCTGGTACTTGTCGTCGGAGTGGTGTGTCTCGGCTGTCCAGCTTCGCCCTCGGGCGATCGGGTAGCTCCTCCTTCTCCATGGGAATGGTGGGGGTGGCGAGCTAGGGCGGACCGCGGGGGCGCGGGTAGTGGCCGTCCTACCCCCCCCCTGCCCCTCACCATCCCCGCTGGCGGGCGCGGGAAGTACTCGTCCTTCCCCCCCAGCCCTTCGAGCCCGTCTCGAAGTTTGATCCTCACCAGGACAGCGTTGACTTGAAAGGAGTTGTAGGGGTCGTGTTGGGTATGCTGTCGATGTCGGTCGGTGATACGCTGACGGCCAATGGGCCGCCCGCTGCCAGCCAGCTGGCGCCATCCATACTGTAGATCTCCAGGAGCCGCCGCGGTACACATCAAAACGTGGCGACTTGTGCCTGGGGTGTTCCCTCGCATTCGGGGCTTCCCCAGGTCTTGCGTTCTAACGATAACCAAGGTTGGCGCCGCTGCCTGAGGTCTTCCCACGCATTCGGGGCTTCCTCAGGACTTAGGCAGCACGCCGTAATGCCTGCCCAGGGCCAAATGATCATAGTAAACAATGCCAATGTTAGGAAAGTCGATAAATCCAGCAAGTGCTCGAGGGGGGGGCACGCTCCGTCGCCATTGAGGGATCGTGCCCACCCGTATGGGCGCTACGGGCCCCCCCCCCCTCGAGATGGCACGCAATCGTTGTCCAGGTCGCATCCGTACCAGTAACCCGTTAGCAACAGGTTTGGGCCATGCCGTAGGTGCGCTGAGACTTCTGCAGCCAATCTGAAATACTCTGTATAAAATATTGCAATGCCAGCTGCCATCCGATCTGTAGCAAGCCGGTGGTCTGCGCCAAATTGCAGACCAGTGTTCCCTTGCGGGGCAAAAGTATATAATACTGGACGCTTGACTCGCCTGGCTGCACCAAATAAGCCGCCGCGGTGCCAATTGCTAGCGCCGATGGTTGCCCCATGCCCTGTGACAATCATGGCCGATCTGGTCTGTCTCCATGTAGTAATCCAAGGGGGCGTAGAACCTGTGGTAGCAGTCGTCCGTTTCGGCCCACATTGCCTCTGCGTCAGCAAGCTGCCCCCAGTGGGCTGCGAAGGCGGTAGCCATTGCCTTACACAGCCTTGATGGATACTCTTTGAGGGGGGCGGTCCTCCAGCCGCCTTGGCCGTCTCGTCCGTAAACTCCGGCATGTCCCGCATGTCGGCATAGCTGTCCCCCAGGTACCGCCCTTAGCTCCTGTGCGAGTTCACCGAGGTGTGCCGCCATCAGACATGTTGGTTTTCTCGCGTCCTGCCCGAACTGGCACTGGTCTATGTAGTGCAGTTCGACGCCCGTCTGCTCCAGGAGCCAGAGCGTCTCTGCTCGCTGCCAGCTGCTGGGCGCTTGGGGGCACCATGTGGCTGGGGCGGGATGCTCGAGTACGGCTGAGACGTTGTACTGCAGGCCCGTGGTGATGAGTAGTAAAGCTGTCCTGTATAGCTCGTTGGCTAGTGCGATCTGTTGATGCTCCACTTGGCTAGCTGCTTGTATGCCCCAGGGGGCTTCATGTGTACGTAGTGGTCGAGGTGCCTTCCCCTCGGCGGCATGCCAGCGCGATGAGCACCACGTCTCGCAGGGCGGGCCTGCCACAATACCAAATATTTTGCCCTGTCGTATCGCTGCGCACCAAAAGTCGACGACGTCTGGCTTCGTCAGGTCTCCTTTGACGGGGTCTATCTGCACGTCGATCGATAGTACTACCAAGTTGCATTCCCGTATGTTCATCTCGAAGTGGTACTGGAAATCCTCGATTCGACGTCTGCCCGAGAAAAGGTGCAGCAAGAACATAGCCGTGGTAACCATGGGCCTGCACGGTGAGAATACGATTGCAGGTGGTGTCGCTGTTTGGACGTCCGCTGCCGCAGGCGGGGCCGGCGAGAGTTGGAGCTGGTGCTGCTCTATGTAGTCGGCCAGCTTGAGCTGTATGACCTGTTGGGCGGGCACCAGCGCCTTTGTAGCTCCATGCCCCATTGCCTTCCTCGCCGCCACAGCTTCTCGTTCTTCTTCTCGGCGTTCGGCTGCCTCCTGCAAATCCATTGGGACCTCGATGGCTTGGAGGACCGCCAGGCACTTGGGGCACCTTCTCAGGTGCTTGAGTATGCGAGATCTCATTATGAAGTTCTTCCCGCACCCAGGGCAGGTAGTCGAACGGGCAAGCAATTCGGGAAGGTCGTAGCCGATGTGTTCCATTGTGCGATGGCGCTTCCATGCTCCCCGAGTTTTTAATATCTTGCCACACTCATAGCATATGTAGCCACAGTGCTGTGCGGGCGGCAGCCCCTCGAAGTTGGGCGTGGTCATTCCAAACTCTTGCGCAAGACGGTGTAGCTGCCTTTGCCAAACTCGATGTCGATATATGTCGTGCTGCCATGCTTTGTACCTGAGCCACGCACGGGTGATCGTGGCTTGTGCGGCTCGCACGTGCTGTGTGCGTAGCCATCGCAGCAATCCCCTGATGTCGCTGCCGATGTCCTCGTCGTCTAGTAGGAAACTTCTTATCCAGTCCAGATCTTCGACGATAAGAGCGTTCCAGGCCTTCTCATCCTCCCAGAGTTCGTCGATGAGGCGGTGGAGGAAGGGCGTGTCTGCATGCGCCATCCTGGCCAGGTACATCAGGCGCCGTCGGCGCAGGTACATGTGGATCGGTACTTCGTCGCACAGCAAGTATATTTCGTCATCCAAGGTATGTACATGTCCCGCGCTGTGTCGCTGTTGTCTTGCGGCGGCCCGCAGACTCGCCATGTGTCTGCTCTGCAGCATCTGCTTCTGCTGTACTGTAAGTGGCCCCCACACTTCGCAGTCGTAGGTCAGCTTGCTTTGCGCCAGCGCCGTGAGGCACAGCAGCTTGGCCTTGAGGTCGATGTGCGGTAGGCGGAAGATGGACTTCTTCAAGGGGCCCTCTGCGGATCTGTGGTCTATGATGCGTCTCATAAGGTTCGGCCCCTCCCCACCATCACTCGTCACGATATTGCCCAATGTGAGTCCCTGGGTCGTGACCTCCGCCGTTGACACTTCAGTGCTAGTTGGCGGTTGGCCATCCTCGCGCCGCAGCGTGATGGGATTTGTCTTGAAAATCTTCGCCTTGATATGCTGCTTGGCGTGCCCATCGATATGCAGCAACGCTTTAGTCTTCTTGGGGTGTAGGTCATGCCCGAAGATCTTGAGTCTCCTTGCAATAATGGACAATATGTCGAAGATGCTGCTCTCGATTTTCGTGTTGTCGTTAAGTACGCACAGGAATGTCGCATCGTCCATGAAGGATACTTCTGGCAGGGTCCCTTCCAGCCCTTGGAGCTGGCCTGACGTGACAATGGCTTGTTCGCCCGCTGGTGGTAGTTGTAGTAGGTACCCTCCTGCATGTAGCTCCTGCTCCAGTGGGCCCAGAGCGTGCGCGAAGCTGATGTTGAAGATGAGGTCGGCCAGGCCGTTGCCTGGGCGTGTGCCCTTGCGGCTCTCCGCGCAAAGCTCTTCTCCCCGCACTTGGAAGAATGTCGTGTCGTGTGCTTCCTCTAGCTGGAATCGCAGGTTCTCGTCTACATCGTTGAGTGCTAAGTAGCCTGGAGACGCTATCAGCTGCTGGATGGCCGGCATGAGCCATTCAGGTGGAGCGCCTCCTGCCATCACCTTTAGGAGCCAAGGCTTCTCCCCTTCCCGTCCCAGCACAAATTCTCGAATAACTGAATAAAAGGCCTGTCGTAGATCCAACAGGATGCCGACTGCGCTGAGACGTCTCCGCCTGCAGATCCTGAAAAACGCTTTGATAGTATGTGTAGAGTACGCGCCTGACTTCTTCGGGATTCCGCCGTGCTGGGTGACTCTCAGCAGGCTGCTGCAGACCCTCAACGTAGTTGCGCGGAGCCACTTGTGGTAGTGCTTGGCCACGGTGTTGTTGAGGAGGATCGACCTGTAATATTCCAGGAGGGCCCTCGTGCCGCTACCCTTGTACAGCTTCACTGCAATACCTGCTTTAAATTGGATCGGTTCTCGGCCTCGCAGTATCGTCTTCAAGACGACTGGGTACCAGTGGCGGGCTGTCTCCTCAGGTGCGAGTTTGAGGATGTCGTCCAAATTGCCGTCGGGTCCTCCTGCTCGGCCCTTCTTGCCGTCCGCAAAGCTCTCCACCAGATCGTGTGTCATGTGCAGGTGCTGTGAGACCTCGTCGGGTGGCGATCTGTGGGTACGGCTGATATTGTAGCGGTCCGCCAGGTCGTACTTGTCCCTGATGTCGGCTGACTCAATCTTGGCGAAGTGCTGCAGGGTGGCTCTGCTGATCTCGCCCTGGCTGCCCATGACGGTGCCGTCGGGCTGCTGCATAGTGGGCAGCGCGCTAACATATTTTGGTTTGCGACCGCCGTGGATTAGAATCTTCTTTGTCAGCTGCCACTCGGTCCTGGCGTCTCTTGCTGTTCTGCTATCCGCCAATTTGCTGCCAAGTTCGTGAAAGTAATGGTTGCGGTCGGTACTCAGCTGGTGTCTGAACGTGTCCTTGGTGTGGTCGATGAAGAGCCTGGCAGCATCATGCGCGATGCCGAGACAGCCGGTGGCATGACTGAGCTGGCACGCTCCAACAAGGGCTGCCACAGAGCAATACCAGCTATCTTCCACACGGGCATAGACAGGCGCCTCATAGCAGAGCCTCTTGCGGAAAACTTCAAGAGGTGCTGGGTCCCCGTTGTTCGTGTAGGTCCGCGTGGAGCTCTCAGCGTATCTGCGCAGCCTCAATAGGCGCATGCTAGCCTCAGAGATTGTGACGTTGCAAGGGGTAAGCGGGTCCCGTCCGAAATGCTGCTTCGTCTTCTCGGCAAGGAGTCCCGCTGTCTCGTGGTAATGGTCGTTGACGTCTGCCTTCCACGGTGGTAAGCTGATGTTGTTCAGGTCCTGCTTGAATGCGGTGATACGCTCTGGGTTCTTGAGTTTGTTAGTATCCAATAACCCGTTCCCCTTCGAACTACGGTGGCGCCCGATGATTTTGCCCACAACTTCAACTAGCACGGGCATGTGATCTGTGGTCGTGTCGTAGCCGTTCTGGGCGTAGTTCCTCCTCTGCTTGTTGTGCTCGTTCTTCTTTCTGGCGGTTGGCTTTTGAAAGTCTCTCAAGACAGTGCAAGCCGCCACGCACTTGAACAGGCAGGGAGCCATGGCGACGTAGTCGATGCGGTTGGAGATCCCGTCCTTGTGGTACGTGTAATCGTCGTTGTTCCCGTAGTATGTGTTGACGACGTGCAGGTGGCAGCTGGCGACAGACTCGTGGAATTCGTGTCCATTTTTGTCTGTCAGCTGATTTGGACCTTTCTGGCCCAACCATTGCGTGTCCTCTCCGTCCTTGTGGCTTAGCTTGGCGTTCGCGTCGATGAGCAGGATCTCTGGTTTCCACGTGTCACACAGCTCCCTGAAGTGCTCCCACCAGCCGTTGATGTCCTTGGCCTTCTGGTACGGGGCATGAGCAACGGCGATGACGTGATGGAACAGAGGAGCCTGCACGCGGACAAAGAGAATCCTGGCTGACGAGTACAGTTTTGTCAGCTGGGACTGCTTGAAGTACAGGTCTTTCCCGTTGAGCTGCCCGTACGGTAACTCGACGTTGAGTAGTAGTGCACATCCCCAGTTGCCGTCCTGCGCATCGCTCTGGATGTTGATAAAGCCTTGTCCTGTCCATATGGCCTCTCTACAGCGTGTCTCCTGAAGCCCCGCTACGTGTACATGGTGGTCCAGGAGCTGGGCTCTGACTAGAGCCCCTTTACTGGAGATGTCCAGGTGCATGTCTGTGGAGGTGAAGTCGCCCACCATGGACTGAGCGTTGTACTGCACGATGTTGAGCTTCAGCGTGCCCTTGTTGTAGCTGTCGGCGGTGAGGTCGGGGATGTGGTCTGCATCAGCCCGCTGGGGCGAGACGTGCTCCTCGAGCCGTCCATGCCTCCACGGTGGGTACGCATGTAGGTCATTGCCCGCTGGGTTGGCCATCCAAGCCCATTCGAGTGTGCTGGTATACTGTACTATATTGACTAGCTCTTCCGCAGGTGGTGGTGGTGCTGGTTGGAGTGCGGCATATTTTGATAGAATATCTGCTGCTTCATTCCAGGGTGCGTCTCGATGCGCATGAGTGCGCTCGAAGCTGATGTCCTTTGTGAGCTGTAACTGCTGGAATAATATGCGTGTAAACCTCGCAAGGGGGCGGTTCCTACTCGATCTGATCCGCGATGTTCCAGCTGCCGCTCCCAAAGCCGCGGTGTTGTCTCCAATAATGACGATTTCCTGCTCATCGTCCTCCTGTGTACATGCGATGCCTGCCCAGAGTAGCGCTCCCAATTCGGGGCTGGTGCTGGAGGTGATGTTGTTGGCCATCTCCTCGCTGACGGACAGGGCGTGGTTGGAGTACATGTGCCTGTAGTAGGCGATGCCCTGGTCGTCCTCTCTCAGGTGTACCACTGCCCATGCTGATGTACCCGGTGCTTTGGCATGGTAGGACGCGTCGGTGAAGTAGTAGTGCCGCTTCACTGCCGACAAAGGTCTCGAGGGAGCAAGGTGCTTCACCGCCAGCCTGGTATGCTCGTGCAGGTCGTGCTCTTCGAGGTCGTAATGCCATGTCAGCTTCTGGATGTGTTGCTGGAATTGCGTCGGTAGGAACTGCGGGGATCCGATGTTGAGGGAGCGTCGCTGCGTGCTGTTGCTGTCTCTGCGCTGGTCGGTTTTGTGCGCTTGCCCGTGTGTTGCTGGTCTAGTTCTTTGTCGTCGTCTCCTTCTGCGCTCGCAGCGCCGGTAGTCGTCGCTGTACTCGCTGTCAGTGTTGGTGTGTTGGCTAGTGCGTTGGTTGTCTCGGGCGTCTTCCGCCGTTGTGCTCCGCCTAGTTGAGATGCGGAAGGGGTACATGGCTGGGGTTGTACGTCGTTGTGGTGCGGAGATGGCTTGTTGCCGCCCCGTCGGCTGCCCGCTAGCTCCGTGGTAGCTCCTGAACGGCAGCATTGCTCGGCGGGGGTGTGCGTCCCTCTGGGGCTGGGGGTGCTGTCTGGCATTAGTCGTTGCGTCTGGGAGTGGTTGCTCGGTCTCCAAGTGGTCGGTTGGCTTGTAGGGCTTGGTCCCCATCCGCGTCGTGCTCCATTCCCGTGGGGTCGGCGGCTTTTGGCAGCACTTCTCATCGGCGTTCAAGTTGTCCGATCCAGCCCGCACGGCCTGACTGAACAGGAGCTCGTGTGATTGGGCTTGGAGCATGCTGTCACGTAGTCGGTGAGATATGCCGCCATGAGGGTCGGTTGGGTTCGGTGGTGGAAAGATAGGTAGTGCTGGCTCTGCGCGTTGCTCTTGAGGGTCTAGGTTTGGTTTGGCTGGTGTCGGTGGCGGGAGTGTAGATGGTTGCTCGTCGTTGGACCTGGTTGAGCGCCCCAGCACGACATCGCTGTCACGAGAGCAAGGCATCGGCCACCCTCCCGTCGGAGGCATGCTCTCGCGACTTCGCACCTGCAAGGGGGAGTCAACCCGCAGCTGCTCGGGGAGAGCAGGTCCGTCCGTCGACGGCCTTGCAGAGTGAGGCGACCCCGCCCTGACACGCCAACGCGGGTAGGTCCTGGTCGGTACGTTATGTTGCTTGGACTCGTCAGAGCAAGGAGTCTGCTCTGCTGATGTGTACCTAGGCGCTGCCCTCCAAGTAGTACGCGACCTCGGACAGCTGCTGCGCTCTCGACTCGGGCGCTCGCTGGCGGAGTCCAAGTCCTGCTCCTCAGGATGTTCCGCTCCAGGCGGCTGAGTGCTATCTGGCAGTGCTTCGTCCTCGCAGGTGCTGCTGTCCGCAAGCGCCTCGAAGGGGTTATTGATCAGCGGCACTCCAAAGTCTGGTCGCATCTCCACCCTGTGCGCCTGTCTTAGTAATCTTTTGCGCCTCGCCACTCTTCTTTCTCTTGCAACAGCTGTGGCGTCGTTGGGGTGCGGTTCTGCTGCTGTAGGGCTGTAGCTTATGCTGTCAAGGTATGTGTCCTGTATTTGCTCTAGTTGGTAGGCTTGTATGGGTCCATGCTGTATCTGTCGGTTGTAGTCAGTGCCTGGGTGTGTCGTGGTGCCTGCATTTAATTTGGCTGACGCTGGTGGACTAGCCAGCCCTCTAGGGGTCTTTGTGCTTGCCGTGTGGTCTGCTTGCGAACCCAGGTGGCTGGGGTCGGGAGGTTGGCGGGCAAGCCAGGCTCCGTCGTCTGCAAGCGTGGGGTGCTCCTCGAGTACCCGGCGCTGGGAGACCTCCAGATGTGATGGATCTGGTAGTCTCGACCTGCTGCCTGGGTCCTCCTTCGCATGGCTGTGGTGCCTGGGCTGCGACGCCGCATGGGCCGCCGCGGCTCCCGCGAAGTGGGATGTCGAACCAGACATGGCCAAGGGGTGTCGCCTTGGTCCACGCTGTTGGCACTGCGTCGGACTGCTCGAGTAGCTCTCCCACTCTTGTTGCAGTCTCACCCTGTCGCGGTGCTGGTTGCTTGTCTGAACCCCGCTGGCAGTGGGGCTCGCGGCCTGAGGGAGTCGCTCAGGTCCGCGCTTGGAGCGCTCAGACTTGATGTCGCCGTTCTGTGGGTGGTCCCCACCCTTGCCCACAGACGCGGCGTCTAGGGAGCTGATAGTGCGGGTAGATCGTCTGCTACGCCTCTTGAGTCGGGGCTCCCTAGTAGAGCGTTGGTGGTTTGAAGCGGATGCGGCATCCCCCAGGCTCGCATCGGCTTGGTCATAGCTATGTAGTGTGATGGAGGCTAGGTGCGATCGTGTGCGCATGGCCGAAAGCCATGGGTGTGGGTCGTTGGGCGTAGGCTCGTCACCGCACGGGTCTCTGAGTCTGGGCCCGATGTCCCCGATATCTTCTGGTGTAGTTGTCTGGACGCAGGTCTGGGCCAGTTGCCCCCCAGCCTGCGTACTCCGTATCAGTTTTTTGACAGTCGACCCCCGTCGAGGTCGCTCTCGCCGCTCTCGATGAAGGATGCCACTCTGTCACCTGGGTCCGCGAAGCCATCGTCCGCGTCACAGATCCTGACCTTTTTCGGCTGGCTCCTCGCCCTCCTGGGTTCCCTTGGTTGCTTCAGGTTGCCTCTGCATGGAGGTGCCGAGCTCGTCCTCTCTGGTGTGCCCAAGTGGAAACGCGGTGGTGGCAGTCGTGGCTCGTGTGGCTCGGTGGGCGTGATATCCTCAATCGGCATCCGTGGAGGTGTGCTGGGGCAATCCTCCTCGTCGCGGCTGAGGTCGATGAACAGCGTCGTCATGGGAGTCTTGGCCGTCTGTGAACGCTGTTGTGGGGTTTTGTGTGGCGTGAGAGGCGTGACGGGCGGAAACAGTATGTGTCTTGGCGTGGGCTGTTCCGTCGGGATGGGTGAGTCGGCTGGTATCGTTGGTGAGAGTGAGGCGAGGTCTGTCGGGGCTTCGCCCTCCTTCTCCTTGCTCAGGCCTTGACGGTTCTTCCACTCTTCGTCCAGCAGGTCAGCGTCGTCGGATTCGCCAATTGGGATGCAATCGCTGCTCGCCTGTACCTCGAGCATCCCTGAGTGCGAGAGGAGCCGACCCTGTTGTACTCCTCAATGTGCTGGCGCTGCTGAGGTGGTGGTGGGGGGAGCGGCCACTCTTCGGCGGATGTCCTCGGCACAAAGCTTTGGTTCTGGAAGCTGAGGTCGTCGCTCGACGAGGGGGTAGGCTCCTCTGGCGTTGGCATAGACGATGTATGGGACCTCTCTCCAAATCCCACCTCGGCCAGCTCCTCGAGGTACGGCGGCAGTTCTGGATGTGGAAGTTCGCACTGGCTAGGTAGCAGCCGAAGTAGGTCTGCCTCAAGTTGCTCCCTCTGGTACGCGCCCTCCTGGTCCGCCATGCCTTGGTCACGCTCGCTCGTGGCTGTGTCTCCCATGAGGTCCTCCGTCATGTCGATTAGCAGGTCCTCGTCCACTTGTCCTCCTGCTCCCCAAGCCTCCCGTAGTGCAGTCTGGAGTCCAGCCGTTTGCAAATCATGTGCCCGTTGGAGTTCTTGTAATTGCTGCTGCCTCTGCGCTTCGTTCATATGATGGTTGTGGGCGCAGTGCTGCGCGATGGCCTGCATCTCCTGCTGGCACTGGTGCTGCAGTGTACTGTGGTACTGGTGCGCCGCTTGGTTCTCCATCTCCTGCTGCTGCTGTAATGCATGGAGTTCGCTTGTGGCTGCTGTTTGTCGCTGCAGTGCCACCTCCTCCATCCTTTGGGCTTTGCCCACCTCCTCCTGGTGCTCGCCGACGCGCTCCAGATACCTTTCCTGCTCGCGCTGCATCTCGTATGCCTTCGCCTGGATGGCTGCGTGCTCCAGGTTCAGGACGACCCGCATCGCTTCGCGCTTGTTGGCTTCTTCCTGATGCTCGTGGGCCATCTGCTGATAGTTCACTGCGATCCGCAGCTCCTCCTCCTTATAAGCGCTGTGGCGGGCGCATCTCTCCTGGTACTCCGCCTCCGCCATCTCCTGCATCGCCTTCTCGTTGTGCTCCTGCGCCATCTTGTACCACTGGGCCTCTTGGGTTGCCATCTCTCTCACAACTTGCTCCTCCTGCCTGGCCTTCTGGACCTGCTGCGTGTAGATGGCTGCTCTTCTCTGGTCTTCCATGTGCATCTCCTCGCGCAAGGTCTTCTTTTCCATCTCGATATGCATTTGCAGGTCTGCGAGCATCCCTTTGGCCCTTTCCTCCTGTGTCCTCTGGGTGCCTCTTTGTGCTTCGTATGCTTTTGCTTCTTCCTCCTCTAGCTTGGCGTTGTGGTGCCGCTTGAGAGCGTTGACCTCCCATATGCCAACTGCTCTTCGGTCGTGTGGTACATTTTTTTCGCGATGGTCTGCTCGTAGGCCTTCAGTTCGCTTTTGTGCTTGAACTCTGCTTGTGCAAGTAGGTCGCTTTGCTGCTGTTCTTTTTTTTGCTGCGAATCAAGCCTCTCGGTCAATCTCCTGATGGCGTCTTTGATCTCGTCTGATGCTGCTGTGACTGGTCGGGGCTGCTGGGCTGGGGCTGGCTGAGCTGTTGCTGGTTGGGCCATGGCCGGAGCCGCTGGAGCTGCCGCAGGGTCGCGCCTTCTCCTCGCGGCTGGGTGTGGCGTGCGTCCTCTGGTGGGATCATGGCCCCCGTCTTCCTCGGATGATTCGTCCTTTACTCCCGCCGACTTGGCCATTTGATCTCTGGTTTCCCTCATCAGGGTTTTGTAGACCCTGATGGTTCTGGCTGCCGTCGCCTCCTGGTCCAGCATCTTGCTGAGCCGCTTCTCCATCTCTGCATGCTCCTCCTCCAACTTTTCCAGCGTGGCCCTGAGCTGCCTCATGCGTTCTTTGTGGGGCAGGACGAAGGAGATGTTCGCGGCGGTGATCGCCGCTTCCTGCTCGAGGCTGGTTGTGCACAAGCCGGCCAGCCTAGCACCTGCGATGTTCTCGGTGAGACGCCCCAGCCTGTGGCACTTGGTCTTGTACCACGCGAACCTCATCTCTTCATCATCTGGAGGTGCGGACCAGCTCTCGTGCTCCATCGCGACGGCGAAGGAGACTGGCGTGATGCTGTCCAGGACTGCCTTCTGCTGGGGGCTGTACTGGTAACTGCCGATGTGGGCTGCGGCAGGCATGTCGAGCTGGTCCCTTCTTCTGCGCCTGCCGCTTCTCTTTCTGGCTGAGGCGCTCCTCCAGGGCGCTCTGTGCTTCCAGTGCTGGTCGCTGTCGCTTTGCTGCTGGTGCTTGTGGGTCTGTGGCTGCTGCTGCTGCTGCTGGTGGCGCTTGTGGGTCTGTGCTGCTGCTGCTGCTGCTGACTATGCTGCTGCCACTCCCAGGGCCGCCCACCAATGGCTCCGTAGTCGCCAGTCCAGTCTGCGCTGCGCTGGCGCTGCGCCTGGGCTGTGGACCCTGCTCCTGTCCACCTTTTCCCAGGGCCGCGCTGAGACGCCTCGAGGTGTGTGGTCCCTGCTCCTGACCACCTTTCCCTCGAGGCGCCGCGCTGCTGCTGCTGCTTCCAACTCTTCGCCATGTTGTCGAGGGGCTGTGCTGAGTGATGATCTGCAAGTAGTCTGGAGGCCTCGACTACCTTCAAGAGTGTCCTGGCGTGGCCTCGCGCTATGCGGGCCCTCCTGTGCCAACTTTCTTCCTTCTGCCTGGGCGTCTTTCTTTAGCCTAGGCGTCGCGGCCGCGGCGCTTCTCTTCAGCTTTGCTTCTTTAATGGCGCCGCGGCGCGCTGGCCCGGGCTGACGGGGCTGGCCGAACGAGGGGACGACACGACCCCACGCGGCGGCGGGCCCCTCCTCAGCCCGTGGTTTCCTCCTCCTCCTCCTCCTCCTCCTCCTCCTCCTCCTCGTCCGCCGGCTCCTCCTCCTCCTCCTCCTCCTCCTCCTCCTCCTCCTCCTCCTCCTCCTCCTCCTCCTCCTCCTCCTCCTCCTCCTCTTCCTCCTCCGTGTCTTCCTCTGCCTCCTCCTCCTCCTCCTCCTACTCCTCCTCCTACTCCTCCTCCTTCTCCCTTGGCCTCGTCCTCGCTCCTCCTCCTCCTCATCCTCCTCCTCCTCCACAATTACTCAATATGAATACTACTCTCCCTCTTCCCCTGATGATGACGGTTTGAAAGTGGCCGACCCCCCCCCGCGTATTGTTGTTTTACATACAGGTTTCCCCAGAGTTGGG